>JAOBYK010408679.1:0-61674 GCA_025434845.1 Phenganax subtilis
TGAAGAGATTAACATAAAAATGCATCTCAAACACAGAAATTCGGTTCTCGCCATATAAAAATATATTGTAAAAGCTTTGTTTTTGCATAATAAGCCTCGTTTTCGTGCAATATGAAGGCGCGGCTACAAAGTTTTGCAATTGGTCTATTACTTCAATATTTTTTATTTTCCCGCCGAAGAATACTGCTTGTTGATTGGTTGAATTCTAAGGATGACGTTCTTAAATACTTGCCGTTATTTCCCGAGCATTGTCCGAGTACATCCACTTTTGGTTATTACTACTCTGGTCCTTACTTCCGGTGTTTTTTCTTCCCAATTTTTATCATGAAAAATTGTATAATGAGCATCTGGAGTACGCTGTTTATGCATCGTTTGATGCCCTAAAAGTAGACGCACTTTTCTATTACATGCTTGATAAGTCTTAACTTCAAGGCGTCTTTATTGTGCCGTTTGAATCGCTGAATTCTCTGAAAGTGAAAAACCAAGATGGCGTTTTTGAGAGTGGCGTGTTGTACATGGAATGTTCACGGCACATCGCCTCCCAAGGAAGATCTAAGAGAGATACTGCACTTGCACGATGAAAAACCTCTACCAGATATTGTTGCAGTTGGTTTACAAGAAGTAGAAGTACGACCAGGTTCGTTTGTCCTTGAAATGATTCAAGAGAATCGTTGGGTGTATGTCTTGCAAGATTATCTTGGCTATTATGGCTTAGTTCGCGTCAGGAGTCTGCGAATGCTGGGCATGATCATTGTAGTTGCGGTGCAAGCCAGGCACCTGCCCTACCTCAAAGAGATCAAGACATCGTTTGTCCGTACGGCTGTCATGGGGTTGCTTGGCACTAAAGGAGCAGTTGCTGTGAGATTTCTCATCCATGGACACTCATTCTGTTTTATTAATTGCCACTTCACAGCTCACATTGATGGAGCCAAGCAAAGAAACTCAAACTTTGAGAGAGTTGTTAAGTATATGAAGTTTCTCAATGTAAAATCAGCTTCAGTTCTTGAACATGATTTTGTCGTAGTCCTTGGGGATTTTAATTATCGCATTGATGAGCTTTCTATCGATGAAGTTAAGGCCAAAGTTGCCAGTGGAGATCTTGCCTCTTTGAAAAAGCATGACCAGCTGTTAAAAACCATGGCAGGTGAAGAAATTTACAAAGATTTTTTGGAGCATGAGATCAGCTTTCCACCTAGTTATAAATACATGCTGGGCAGTAACGAGTGGGATGCAAGTGATATCAAGAGAAAGCCAGCTTGGTGTGATCGAGTGATCTGGCATGAGGCAATCCGAGGCAGCACTAATGTTGAAAATTACACATCACACCCAAAGCACAAGACAAGTGACCATCGACCAGTGAGCATTGAGTACATGATGAATATTCCAAGTTTGGAGCAGGACCAAGAAGAACGGATTCTTTTCAAACTTGAAATGGAGGAAATGCCTTGGTATGGCAATGATGATGGCTTGTGTGTGTATGTTGTGAAAGAGTACAAACCTTACAGTTGGGACTGGATTGGCCTTTATCGACTTGGATGGCAGCATTTCAATGACTACGAGATGTATGAATGGGCAGTTGGTGACGGTGATGAGTATGGTGAAAATGGTTGTGCTGTGCTCTTTGATTGTCTTCCTGAAGAACCAGGACTTTTTCAACTCTGCTACTTCAGCTACAAGCAAGATTGCTTCATTGCAATGAGCAAACCATTTCAAATTTTGAAACCTCGTGACGAAGATGTGGACCCAGTGGAAGTAAACATTGAAAAACCATCAGTTGATGCATAATTTTACTGATTTTAACAAAACATTTTTAGAATATTAGAACAAGAAGTGACTGAATGTATATATATTGTACCATATTGAAATAATGGTAGGGATTAGCATAATAAATAGACTGATAACTAGTGTGAATACTTGCTTTCATTTTATAGCTAGGAATAAACTGTTACAATTGCTGGTACTTGGACAACTTGCTGGTATTTGGACAAATTTGTTCACTAGTATAACATGTATTATAGACTCTACAGTGTGTTTCAAAAAAAACGGAACACTGTAGGTATTACATATTAGTCAGATGCATAAATTTTATGTTAATGAAATTCAAATTAGTGTAATGCATTAAAACTTGAAAGCCTTGCGGTCCCATAGGTAAAGTTTTTATTAATTTACAACGTAGAAATACTAAACGTTTATGCATGGCCGTGCCGTTCAACGTGCCCTCCATTTCTGTCCTGACTCCTGACACAGTGTTGCTCGCTTTTGCAAGTCCCGCATTACATTTCTTATCATTGTCCTCTTATCATTCTTTCACTTGATGTTTATCCGAGTTAACATCGCAACAATTAAGTTCGAGATAGCTAAACTCTAGCAAAATGCTAAGGAATGGCATGGTCGGACTAAATAAACAGGAGATATTTCTTAAGTTGGCTGGAAATTCTTTTAAAAGACGTTTAATGATTTAACTTTTCCTGCCTTATTCCTTACCCATGGGAGACGCAAGGCTTTCAAGTTTCAATGCATTGCACTAATTTGAATTCATTAAAATATATTATGTGCATCTGACTAAATTTGCAATGCCTACATAAATCAGTGTTCCGTTTTTTTTGAAACACACTGTATATAAGCTATGCCCGCTGCAAGAGTTAGTGGAAGGCTGACATAATGAGCTGCACAGATTTTAAGGTGGTTCCGTTTTTGAAAGAAATATTATCAGACAAGCTGTTAAGTACAAGTTTGTCCAGAAAATGTGCAGCGTAATAAACTGGTTCACGGCCACCAATTCAAAAGCCCTTGGTCTTGGTGAAATCTTTGACACCATTTATTGAAGTCAAACATCAGAGTTTAAAACATGCAAACCAACAGTGATTAGGCTAGAGCGGCTTAAATAGTACCTACAATCTGCTGAAAACTGTACGTGATCTTCGCATATTCTTTCTTGCACGTTTTTGAAATGGAGTTCGTTCCCACCATGGCGAGACGATACCATCAGAAATACCATTTAAACATGCCAAACTACGTGTTAAACTTCACTTTTTCGTTCCACTTTTAGAATAGTATTATAGAAGAGACTTTTAGCTTTCTGTTGATATCTTTTTCATTTCAGTGCGTTGAGAAATGACCCAGTACCATTCGAGTAAACTTGCTGGTCAAAATCACGTAGTTTCACCATGTCCCAAACTTGGTACGTAAGTCGCACGTGTTTGGCAATGAGATGACAAAAGATTGAAAGTTTGAATTCCAAATTAATGAATGTGATGTACATGGGAAATGTACTTGGCGAAGTGATGTACCACCTGAATACAATACTGCAAAATGACGAGCAAAAATTTGCAGAAAGTGTTTTAATAATGGTTACAACTGATAAATATTAGCAAATAAGAGCATTGCTCTATTTTGTGCATACATTTGTGAGCTGGAGTAGGCTACACACAGATACTCAAACTGACGCTTCGCTAAGGGTCTCATTTTCATCAAATTTAATTTGTTGCATGTAATATACAATGCCTTCTTCCTCACAAGTTTAATGTCCAATTACACCAAGAATAATGCTGTAGCTTCAAAATGTTACCTAAACTCATTCAAATTAGCTACGATGTTGAATTCTTGAGTAAAAAGGCATTTTATGTTAAATTCGATGAAAATACCACGTCAGAACCAGGCCTAAGGATCACGTGAAGAGACAGAATGCAGAAGTCTCTCTTTTCAAAGCAGTGTTGGTTCTTGATGGCAACTGGTGTTTTGTTAATCCAGAACAACACAATCTAGTCCTGTAGGCAAGCAAGATATCTTTCAATTAAACTATGGACAACAATGTTTGGTGTTATATTTTATTGGTAAATAAACAATTCTACAACTGAGTTCATGTTGCAGGATAATCTTCTGTCTTCATGTTCTTAGTGAAACTGGAAGAAAAAGGATATTGAGTTATAAATCTTTGGCAAATTTATCTACCAAAGTAAGTCTTCCTACTTACCTTCTGAAATCCAATGTCCTTTGCGTACTGTCTGAAACATTGGCGACACATGTTGATACCATATTTGCGAATCAAACCATGTCGGTTTGAACATACTCGGCTAGAATAAATAAAATTACGTCAAACAACATAAATACTTTTAAGTATGTCTTCTTGCATATCTCAAAGCACGTAAGACAATGGCAAAAATATAGATTACAAGTTGCATCGTATATAGCTGAAGAGTGATGCTCTTAGTGATATAAAAAGCAGTCATACATACTTAAAAAGTATGAGTCAAATATAAATAGAGAAAACACACAAAAACACGTGTCTAATGCCGCCATCTTGAAAAGTTGAATATTCAAAACCCAACATTCACACTCAAAATTATTTCCGAATCAAAGCGAAACCAGAGTTCTTAATCCCATTTCTCTAAAGCTAAGGGACTGAACTATATCTTACCAGCTTCTAGAGCCCGGTCCAAAGTTTCTTGGATGACTAAACCAAAGATTATGATGACCCATTTTGTTTTGTAGTTGCTAATGTATCTCTATATTGGAAAGGAATGAGCAGTGAGCGAGCACGGAACTGTGGGCAGGAAAAACTCGTTCCCAGGCTTCGCGCAATAATGGATTTGTGATGACGTCACATACACGAGGCAAAAACGTGAATAAAATGCGTAGTAAGCGCAATAAAAAATATTAATAAATTTGCAAAAAAGCATTAGATATGCTTTATACATCTTAAACTCGCAGCCTTCTCTTTTAAAACTACGATTGTGCCACAAAAAGAGGCGAAAATGTCGGTCAAATCCCAATTTTTTTGACAGTTCAGGTGCATCCAAAATTGCAGCCAAGCAATTTGAGAAAAAAACGCCTGGTTAGACTTGAATCTAAATCATTTTCAGAGGCAAAGACATCTCTGTATGACTCTAATCACGTTTGCAATCTGCGAGTAAGCTAGAATTTAGCTTTCGGTTCCTTCAGCATCCTTCCCACATCACCCTCAAGCGCAGCGACAGTATTTCTACACTTTTGAAGCAGCCAAAGCCCGATAACTACGAGTTATCATCAAGCATATGAAGAGCAGCACCAAGCGCCCAACTTACTTCGACATTATTCACCTTCCTTGCGATCTAAAGACAAGATATTAATTTTAAAAAACAGACACCAAGGAAAAAAGTAGTATACCTCGAATACAGTCGAGCTCGCGAGTAGGGACAATTTTCTATTGTGAACATCTCTCTAATGTGGAAACCTCTCTATTACGTAAATTTGTCTTCTTCTCTTTGATGTTCTGTTATAGACGTTCGACTGTATCACAAGGGTAGCTTGCCACACTCTTTATCACCTGTATATGTTGGGAATCACGGAAACCATATCCTTTTCTTAGCAATGTTGTGATGTACACTGCATCAAGACACAAGAATGGAGACTTATTGCCTTCAGATGTCTCGACAGAGCACACTAAAAACGAAGAGAATTATCAGATCCTTTTGTTCAAATCACGTTCAAAGCTTGCTCAAAGCACGAACCTCTCTTTGCTGCAGTAACATAACTTTCTAAAGTGAGTGATCCACCTGTATCACGGCCTAACCAGACGAGAAAGACGAATAAAACAATGAACAAACTACAACAGGAATTGAGAAGAACAATGCGAAAAACCTACCCACTAAGCCAAGAGCGATCGCAATATCATGAAAATAAGAAAATGCAAAAAATCTTCTGTTTGCAATCTCCGCTGCAATTGAAAGTTGTCATATTAATCACAACCATCAAGATGAAACAACTTCTGTATCTTGTATCACCTGGCTGATGAACATTGGTAACAATCCTTTCAATGAAACGAACACAGTTTTCATAACTGAAAGATCTGTTACCACTGAAGAAAGAAAAACACCAAAGATTTTATAAACTAGAATTTGAAGATAAATAGGAAATACATGATTGTGTTGGAGTTAAGCTAAGCTAAAAGGTGAGACATGAACTCACTAGACAACAAAATTTCTTCCAGAAAATGACCAAGTTCCATTATAGGATGGCGCTATGCATGGACTTGAGCTGACAGTAGCTGAAATAATGGAATGCTTTTAGCATGGAAAAAGGGGCATTGGAATGTCTGAGGAGCATCTCAAGTGAGTTGTAACTTTTCTTACTATTTTCTTGATTGTCTAAGGAAGTGAAATCCAAGACACTTTGTCTTGCTGACATCAATCCCAAACCTAGATAACTAACATCAAATAATTGCTTTAAAAGTTTGAAAAGAATTGGAACCATTTGAGTGGCCTTTGTGAGATGAACCTACCTATAAGAATATAAATTATGTTTTGTTCCAAGGATTTTAACTGTGTTCAAGTGCGTCTCTGGACTTGACAGAATGGTCTCCTGTATTGAACAGAGAATTGATTTCTATCAGACAAATGAAAATTCAACCTTCCTTGTGGACCACGGTCTTAATATTGTCCAAAATAAATCTCAGTAGCTACTTTTGACATTGGTTTAAATACAATCTGAGTTGATCCCCCGCCAAGATCTAGGGCTCCTAAAGTCTCACAGGATGGCTCAACAAGATTGCCTGGTTAAAAAAAAAGCAAGAAAAAACAAACTATTTATCATGAATATTTCAGAAACAATTAAATGTACAACAATTTGTCAACTTGCCAGTCAAAAAGTTGAGTGTTGTCCAAGCAAATATACCTACAAGTTACAAGTGAAAAATTGATGAGAAATGTCCAAATTATTCTAGTTAAAATTCAGGAATATCATATACCTTCATCATACCCATCCATGATAGAAATAAAATCTGAATCAATTTTCTTGAAAGGTGATACCATCAACAGTTTGCGGACCTAGTTATATGCGAGAAACAAAAGGATATGATGTACTACCAATATATACTCTTGATACAAGTTTCAGTTAACATTGATTATCTGATAAACACTATGAATAGGATAACCTCTTCAATAATCTTGTGTGCCACAATGTCAGGGAGAAGACGAAGACCTGCCGTGGCCCTCAGAGAGACTGGAGTCAAACCCCACTCATTCCTTGGAACAACATCTAGAGCTTTCTTTATAAGCCCACTGACTGAATACACGCCTTTCTCAGGTTTTGTAGGATGGTATGATAACCCTGGCTCAATTTCTTCAAAATCTGAATTTTCTAACTTGATACCTTAAAAATTAAAAAGTTTACTTCAATCTCAATGTGTGGAAATGTCCTTCAGGGTAACTTGTTTTTCTCTCTCGATCACTAGGTGATTATTTCTATGCTGGAAATTCAAATTAGGTTAATCAGGTAGTTAATGACCTGAGCAATTACTAATAATTTATTCTATGTTATACAATATCACAATTACAGAGGAAAACCTTTGAACTACATATACCTCTTAATGTTTGACGAAATCGAAAGATATGAACCCTGCTACCCGTACTTCCAGCATCGATAACAACTTGATACAGTATTTTACTGTCTCTTGATGTAAGAGGGCACGTTGCTGGCATTATAAACATTTTTAACACTGAATGACAAACGTATCCATTATCAATATATGATGTTGAAACCAGAATTAGTACGTTCAAAAGAATCGCAGACCAACGTAGTCTTCCCACCGCCATTTTACAACTGGTCACTACATTTTATCTCCTTTATGACGCATATTAACATATCCTTAGACTTAAGATATTTCTCCTTAGTACAGAATTACTATGGGAACAAACACAGAGCCAGTTTTAAACCATGCCACGAAAACATTTTCATCAACAAAGAGAACATTGTTCGGGCTGCTCAGGCAGCTCAGCTGAAGTCTGTCCACCAATAAGTCATTTATAACAACCCAAATTTACAGAAACTTAACTCCTATCTAGCAACCGAAATAAGCCGATATTTTTTTGCAGAAACAAACGAAATATTTTATAATTTCTTGACTTTTAAACTTATTTTATATTTTAATGATACTCCATTACAGTTTCTCAATTCCTTAGACTTTTTCAAACTTCCTTCAATAAGTGAAAATGTTTCCGATGACGTCGGTCAAGGTACGAGCCCTGATTGGTCCATTAAACGATTTCCAGCCTGTTCGTAGGCTACATATGCTACAAGATGGAGGTTTGAAACTGTTGTGTTTTATCCAGGCATTCCTTCTGATGTCACAACAAAAGCACACGTTTGGTAGACTAGAAAATATTCACATATATTGACCATGAAACTACTACATGCAAATGCTAGAGTAAGGTTTGCATATGAACATTCGAGTACTTTCCAACTACAGCTCCAACAGTCTCTCCACATTTTACACAAACTTTAAACAGGAAAGAATTAAAAATTATTGTTAACAATGCAAAAACTTCGCACATTAGTCTTGCATATTAATCATATTGAATTTCCTAAATTCTCTCTAGCATTGGCATAGGGTCATGCCAAATATAAAATATACATTCTTACTATGAAACAACTGAAAAATATTCTGTTGTGGTCACAGTACTTTACATTTCTAAGAAGCAGTATACTTTCAAGTACCACTAAGCAAAAGAATAGAAGTGAAAGACGAACCCA
The DNA here is from genome assembly GCA_025434845.1 of Phenganax subtilis. Taxonomy (NCBI): domain Eukaryota; kingdom Metazoa; phylum Cnidaria; class Anthozoa; order Malacalcyonacea; family Clavulariidae; genus Phenganax; species Phenganax subtilis. The sequence goes on from JAOBYK010408679.1 coordinate 8,509, forward strand.
ACCTAATTTGTAACCTGCTCTAAAATGTTCACACACTTTGCACTCAGAAAAGCCTAGATAATGTGAAATAAGATGAAAGAATGAAACAAAACTGATTACTATACAAGTCGCAAACTCTATGTCTACATATTATGCTGTCAAATTATCCGTTTGAGTAAAGCTTACATGAGTATGAAGTTTGTTCGCTGATCTTACAAATCAGAATCAAACCATTGTGGCCCAGGCTGAGGATGCCCACCCATGGAATTATAACCAAAGTTAGGATCATGACTCATATATTGTTGCTGTTGAGGCTGACCATATTGCTGAGGGTAGCCACCATGTTGTCCAAGATAACCTTGTTGTTGTTGGTGCATACCTTGCTGCATGTAAGGATCCATCTGGTAGCCTTGATCCATTGGATAATGCTCTGCCATCATTTGCTATGAGAGGAAATATTTACTAGTTCACTCAACTGTTTGCCTTAATATAAGTTTTGTAAGAGCTACCTCAAAAGTAACGATACCCCACATATTAGACTACCTCATTCAACTGCATGTCATCCTTGAAAAGAGAGTTCAATTCAACAGACAATCGCTTGCGGTAATCCTGTGATTTGTCTCCAGATGAACGGAAAAGAACAGCAGCAGAATATGCAGCCACTGCCCCATTGGTGGAATGAATCAATTCATTGAGACGTCCTGATGCATTTTCTGCTTCAATCATATCAGTACCTTCTTTCTCTTGTGATAATTCACACAATACGCCTGCTGCTACACGCTGAATGTTTTCAACATTAGACTGCAGAAGCTGAAATATAATTGAATCATACTAAGACAAGCAATCAAGTAACTCTACCAGACAGCTCACATAAAACTGCTTGAAAGAAATAAGCTCTCAATGTTTCAAGCAAAAACATTTTGCCAGTAAGAATTGGTTGGAACGTTTGCTCAAAAGCAGGATTTCCTATATGTTTCAAGTGCACAAGTATTGTTGTAGTTTATCAGCATTATTCCTTACTTGGACAAAGAGTGGGATTACATTAAGTCCTCTGATCACAGCTCGGTTGTGTGGTTCTCTGGAGAGAATATGCAGAGCACCAACAGTGCCTTCAACGATATCCTCCATTCGAACATTATCAACAACAATTGGCTGACCGCCAGCTCTGCGGATATCTTGATGTGCTTTCATAAGAAGCTGTGCCATACGAGGGATTCCACCATGTTCTCTGATAGCAGCGTGATTTGCAGGACACAATGCCAGGTTCCTTATCAAACCAACAACTGCCTTGATAAGCGGCCATCTTGATGGAGCATTGAGAAGTTTGATAAGAGCGGGTAAACCATAGTGAACCCGAACTGCATTCTGGGCTTCCTCTGCCTCTTGATGGCGACTTGTGATGTGACGAAGAGCACAGACCTAGTCGAAGTGATGTTTGTTACTATAAGAGTTTAACTATGCACTATAGTAGCTAGGTAGCTGAACACAAAACTACAAGAAATAAATTTTGTTATTTTAACAAATACGCACCACTGGTTCTGTAATCTCTTCTCGTTCACCAGCTTGAATACAAGTCCTCACCAATGCCTCAACACCTCCAACTCTATACACAATTTGTTTGTTTCTTGGATTGTTGCAAGTCAGATTCGACAACACTCCAGCAGCGCACGTCACAACTTGTACTTCATTTGACGATAGCAACTGAATCAACATTTGAAGCAAATTGTCAAGACCATCAACACGAGTTGCAGCATCAGACATATTCCTTAGGGTCCACAGGCAATTCTGCACCAAACGATTACTTTGAGAGCCAAGATGTTGGGCCAAAACTTGCATGCCATTTGCCTAAATGACACATAATGACATCATCATTTTGCAAGAGCAAATGCCAAAGTTTTGAATAACAATCCTCACCTCAACAATGGCTGGTTTGTTGCTTGAACAAACAGACAAAACTTTTAAAACCCTGCTTGTTGTAAAAAGCAGTTTCTCGTAATTATAACTCCTCATAATCCTCACAAGCTCAGCTGGTCCACCAGAGGCCAGGATAATTAGTTTGCTTTCTTGGTTGCCATAGGCAAGGACATGAAGACAATCTAAACATTAACGGAAGTATGAAGCAAGACACCATCACAAAAAAGAAAGCGTGAAGAAGTATTTTCTAAGTGGAACAAATAGCTGTTTCAGTGGAAACTTTTTCCCCGAAATACACCAAACTTCTACCAAAAATAAACATCAGAAGATACTTTTCTATACCTGTTACAATGGCAAGAAATTTGACATTTGATCTGGGCAGCAGAGCAACCATTTTTTGCAAGCCTCCAGCAAGGCGAACAGCCATCTTGGCGCCTTCTTGATGCAACAGCAAATTATGCAATGTCGTGATGGCGTAAAAGACAATGGACTCCACAGATGAGCCCAGAAGTTTAACGAGAGCGGGGATTCCACCAGACTTGAAAATGGACAGCAATCCTTGCCTGATAAAGTAAGTATATGAGTTGTTTCATTCTTAAGGAGACTTCTGAGTGATCCATTTTATTACCTAGTGCCAGAAAGGTTGTGCAATGTTCCCGCAATGGATCGAACAGTCTCTGCGTCATCAGAAGAGTCCATCACTCTCACAAGAGAAACCATTAATGGGCCAGAACTTGCCACAGCATGACGGCTAGCTTCCTTCTTGGACAACAAATGAACCATTGACACAGCTTGTCCGACTGCCACCTGAGAAGAGATAGTCACATGCATCAGTTTTTGTTCACATTAATTGTGATTCATGTGAATAAAATAAAATACAATGCAGTTCTTACTGGGTCATTGTCATTCAACAGTCTCGTCAGCTCTGGGATAGCTCTTGTCGCAACATCAGCATCATCCTATAAAACAGTTTAACATTGAAAATCGTTAACAAAAATAAGTGAAAATATTAGACTCTACCAGTTTCAAATTTAGAACTAACCTGGTAGTTGATGAGATCAACAACAGCATCTTTCACCATTTGTGAAGGCTGAGAGAGACGTTGAACGGCAGTGTTTGCAGTTGGATCTAGCTGAGGGACTGGTACATTTGATCCATCATCCATTGACTCAGGAAACATTGCCTGACGAATTCGCAAACTAGAGACAAAAACATGCTTTTAGCACTGAATGAGATGTCATATAAGAAATGAAATTTTGTGTTCCCACCTTCTTGATGTGGTAAATTGTTCATTCATGTCCGACATTCCTTGAGCGCTGAACTCCTGGTCAAGGGTTGACATCAAGTTTTCTTCATCGCCATGCATGGATGGTGGTGCAGTGTTGTGTTCACTGTTGATGCCAGAATCAATATTGTAACCATGCTGCTGGCCATACCACATTGCATTCTGCTCTTCCTTGCTCATTTGAGCACCATACTGCATGTGGCCACCTTGATGCATGTAGTTTGACATTGCTCACCTGAAATGACACGAGTTACATCAACCACATACAAGCAATAAAATAATAGAAAGAGGATGCCAAATTTTGGTAAAGTTGAACTTTCATTAATGCCTTGAATAATCAAGTAATACAACAGAAAAACATCAACAAGAGAGACATGAAATATTTTCATATCAGTACAACCACAGTTCATTCACAAATTAAACACAACTATTTTACTAAATTGGAGAATTCATCATATCGCTTTTCATCGAAAGCCCCATGTCATCCAGTGTCAAGATGAAAATCATTCCCAAGATGTCAAAGATGTTGAAAAAACGCAATCTGTGAATTGCTAGCAAGATGAATGGAAGAAGCTAATTTCCCCACTCCAACCAAACCCTCAACTTGAATAAAATTCCATCTCTTTCTCCCAAATGTTTACATTTTATTTTCTAACATGAATCATAGAATTAAAGGGTTTTCTTTAGAAATTCTACGTGTGGGTAAATCGTTCGAAATAAAGTTCTTAGGAATTCTAATTTCTGTAACTTGGAATCAAGCCGAATATTTCACGAATTTCGGCGGATATAGGTCCCTTAGTAAGTTTCTGCTTTCAAAGATACCTTAATTCTCAAACACAATTCTTATGGAAATCTATCATCAACAAAATACACTTTTGTGACGAAATACTTGATAAAAATATTGATCAGTCGAGTGCAGAGTGAAATGAACGACAATGTTCCAAATATTGTGACGTACTTATATTTTGAAACAAAAATTTTGCGCAGGCTAGAGTCAAATTTGTTGGTTTAGAAGAACGTACTTTCCACCACAAACCATTAAAAGAACTTAGCCTTGTCTACAAAAGTTCTATAATATTGTTATAGAGCGCAAAAGTCAAAGATTTCAAAGTACGAAGAGCAGACAACGCTGTTGTAGCGTCTACCAAGCCACTTCATTTATGTCAGATTGTGTTCAAAATCTTCGATTTTACGCGGTAAAAACACTCACCGTAGCCGAAGACGAAGCTCTAGAGACCAATTCTTGATTTAGCTCGAATTCTCCTGGCCAAATTGCGGTGTTAAAAGGCGATTTTTAGTGCAAATATTCGATAAAACTATGAATATATTTTTGTTGTAAAAGATGTTTGGGCGAAGCGGCACTGTGTGGGAGGCTAGACCGCATGCCTGTCAATCACAGAGGAGAGCTCGGCTCTGATTGGTCAGATCACTGAAATGGAATTCGAATGCAGATTTAAGAGTTGATTTGCATTTCAATCAAGTAGTCAACAAAGACGTATCTTATAAACAAAACGTCTCTACCTCACGACTTTTGCTTTAAAAAATTAAATCAAGGAAATATCAACGCTATAACTACCTCTAAACCTCATAAGCGTTGAAAATTACTAAGAATGAAGGCCATAAAAATTAGAGAAATGAGTTGAAATAAAGACTCTTGCAGTTGCAAATGAGGTTCCTCGAGGCAATAATTGTGCTGTATCTACACGACATTTCCTGTTTTTCTTTAGTGATTACTTGAGGCTAGTTTTCGCATGAAAATGAATACGTTGGCAAATTTCTTATATACTTGAAAATCGAAGAATTGCTTAGTTGTCAGAAAAACAGACACCAAGCCTTTAAGATCAAAAATAGCGAGTGAATAATGGGTACAAATGAGGTACATAAGAGAGCGAGATGAAAAAAAATTTTTAAAAAAACTTTTACAAAGGATAATTAGTAATCTGACTTTGCCATAAAGAATTGTTGAAAGGTTCAAGTTCCATTCTGCTTAAAGGAGAATGATGGATGTTAGTTAAAACTTTCAAGATGATTGATTGGTTAAAATTAGAGGATGATATTTCTCTTTCTGTCACTTCATTTTTAGTGATTTCGTTTCGTCACTTTGCTTTGTTCGAGTTGTTTTTTTTATCGAACGAGTTATGCTAGCTAATGTCTTTAAGGCTTATTGTATTAATCTCAAGGATATTTTTTTAATATCTTTTCGCTTTTACCCTTCATGGAACCGCTTTCATTTTCTTTGTCAACTCACTTTTATTTCTTCTTTACCGTGAAATTTCATCCCCCCAAAATAAAAATGACAACGAGGCAAAACGTAATGTTTATGTGTGAAAGTCGGTAATATGTTCTCGGTTGCTTTTCCAATTAATTTAATGACTCGTGCCGCAGTTTACTTGATATAGCTATTGACTTGATGCGTTTGTGTGGCCTAACTATGCTAATTATGTCTTTGGAAAAGGAAACATTAATCAAAGTTTGCAATTAATTTTGTTGTAATAATGTATAACGCAACCGTTTCATGACAAGATTAAACTTGCAACCTTTGCACCGAAAGCTCTACACCCAGAGCAAGGATACTGGAATAGCCTACAATTCATACATACTGGAAGTTCATACTAGACATTCACACTGGAAAAGTATATATTTTGTTATGTGCTCTTCCTATGGAGATCCAGTCGAGGAGATTCCTCCCTATTCCAGTTTTATTACAGTGGACAGTTCTTCACTTCAAAAGTTGGATAGCGCTATTCATTGGATAGTGCGTTTTTCAAAGTTCATAAAATTGGACAAAACAGCACGAAACTTCCATTTTGGTCAACGATATAACTATTAGAGACTTTAATCTATCGATATCAGTCGCAATTGTTTGTTATAATGATGGAAAATGTTACGATGGCTGCAAAAAATCACCATTCAGTGGACAGCACCATCCAGCTTTCGAACAACTGGCCTCAGGAGGAAACCGAATTCCAACCTAGCCTATGTCTTAACAAACAAGCAATTTTCAGTATTACAGCACAGACAAATTTAAGTCCATTTCTTACTTGCATTCAGTGGTCTTCTTTTCGTTCAACGTAGGTTACATTTTTTAAAAAGATAAGGAGATTTTTCTCCACGAGCGAGCAAAGTCACTCCAGCAACTGACATTGACAAAAGGATAACTCAGCGCTATAGAGATGAACAGCCACACAGGAATTCCACTCTCTTTTCTCTTTTGCGGAGCCGAGAATCTCATAGTAACCATTCCAAGATTTGCCAAAATGAATTCATTGAACAAACTGAAAATATATTTAGAAAATTTACTTATGAGTAACTTTATTAGTAACGAAATTTCTTGAAGATATGCAGCCAACGAAAGAAATATATTTCACGACAAAAATGGCCCCGGTCTGTCCGGAACACGGACTAGACTGAACAAACATTGAAAAGCGAGCTGTTAGATCAATCAAGGCAATACATTTTGTAATTATTAGCACTTGTGATAGTCAACAAGAAAGGAGTTTTTATGCAGTTAACATCAGTTTGAGGAGCTTTGAAATTGATTGCGTGGCACGTCTTTGAATGTTGAATGATAGTAAGTTATATGTGAATAATTCATTTTGAGGATCCAAACAGAAGAACATTATCAAAAAATTGCTTGATCATTAACGTAAAATAATTTTTTTTGCAAATTCTTGGGTAGCGTGGAATTCCAAACACAGTTCTTCATCCACCACCTTTCCATGCTGAAATCACTGGACGACACATACATCCCATTAGCAGATTAGTGAACGTTAACTTTTCATCTTAACAAAGAGAGAATCTCAGCCTATTTGAAAGAAAGCATTACATATTCTGCTACATCAGGCAAAAGTCCAAATTATATTCTTCTTCAAATGTCCTAGGTAATACTTAAAGTAAGAAAAATATTTGTTTCAACCTCGATTGATTGAAGTTATGCTTTGCTACCGCAGTAATACAAAATAGGGGCAAATTAAATGAGAAACAACAAGACTGATACTGCAAATTTCATGAAGTTGATTACATCGCAGACTTCTTTAGTGGCTAAGAAACGCGGAAAAACAATCGCTTGGTGAAGGTGTGTATAATTTGCCCTAGATAAGGGTGTAATTACACGAAGAAAAATAGACAAGCATGTGGTCAGCCAAGCCTGAAGTGCATTTTGGGTATGGGCAATAATTAGGAAGTAAAAGGCCATCACGTAGGAGGTGACCAGTGCTCTGCTCTGATTGGCTATTTTGTACAATGGACTAATTAGTGTAATGAAAATCACAAAAACTTTTGTCATAAAAAACGGCTATAAATGCACGATTTGTTCAGAACAAAGACTTACAGAAAGTTGCTAATAAATAACTTTTACTGCATGTTTATCTTTGCTTACTTGGTCTTCACTTCCCTTTGGCAAAATTTTCATAAACTGTTTCATCCATAGTCACCAACGTCAAATGTTAAGCACATGCTTATCAATTGTTTTTACATGACGTTATATAACTTTGATAAACAAACAGTTGAGCACACATGTGCAGAATTTGTATAATCCCATCAAATCAGATCGAAATCTATTTTTTTTGCACGTGTTCGTGGAACCTTCCAAGCATCAGCTCAAGAAAAAAAAATTTCTTACTTCATAAGATTGGTTTTTAAAGTATGTTTTAAGGATGAAAATATCTTATTTTCTTAATTTTGAATGCAAGTTGGCAATTTTTAATCAAAGAAGTTCCTTTTTCTAAAAACTGCACGTCGGTGGCCCTCGCTAAACGTAAGCACTCGATTGCTATCGAAAAGCCATGCCCACATGATGCAAATATATGAGCTTTAAAATTGGTAAGGGAAAAAACTTGCTTGTTCCCGTGAAAAACAGGATAAATTAAACTCTAGATTCAGTTTTAATACAAACGCACCTTGTATATATGATTTTATATATTTATATAAGGTCACGTACTACTACGTTTTGTACAAGTAAACGCCCAGCACGTTGCTCTCTTGGCATGCCACTTAAAAAGCAAAGAAACAGAAGTTTCTAAGCTGCTAAAAAAATTCTTTACGTTCATATTTCAATTGGAGAGCAGCATCTAGATATCTACATCGAAAAACAGGGTCTTATCTTAGAAACTTGTATTGTGAAATTTGAAGCGAAAAAAATGATATCACAGTGGGAACCTTTGACAGAAAAAAGAGTAAAAACGTTAGTGTGTAAAATTTACACGAATTTACAAAACTAATTTAGAAAAAAAGAAAGCTTTACCACCAAAAATTTTATTGACATCGTAAAGCCGTTTTTCATTCAATCTTTTCATTTATTTCACATAAGTTGGATTAGTATAAAAGATCATATTCAATTATCAGATCGTCCCGCTAAAGTGTCGAACGTTTTTAATCTTTGAAATGAATCAAACAAAAGGATAAAGTAGTTTTAATTCGGCATTGTGCAGTGAAATCATGTTGTTCACAGTTTCCTCATCAGATAAACTTTGCCTCACGTGTCGTGTTTTCTGTCTCAACTAAAGATGCATGAATTAAACAAAAAAAATACATCAATAAAAGGGCTTTCACGATTCAATTTTTCTTTACACCGTATTGCGCTAGAGTGGTGTTAGTTAGACTAACGTGTTTGAAGGATATTTGTAGCTACTGACCAGCTAGCTTTGCACTGTTTTTAAATTATCTGAAATCCATTGGCTAATACCAGAGATTTTCAAGAATTTCAAAGTCTTATTGATCTGTTGGTTTTTGTTTATTCACATGTTTCCGTCAGCATCGTAAGTATTTCATGTAATATACGATCCATCTTTCCAGAACAACTCTGGACCAGAATATGCTGGTTGACTTTTTTGGAGCACAATAATTCTTATTTAATTTTTCTCTTTAAAAAAATATCAGTTTTTGTGCAATAAATGGTGTCGTTAAAGATGAGCAAATATTTCTCAGACTTTCTCTCTAAAGCAAATAATTGTTACTGCTGCTCGCTAATGTAATAGGCGAGAAGTATTTTCAGTCTGAAAAAAATGTACAAGTTTTTCGGACTTTCAAATATACATGGGTTTTCCCAGTGAATTTTCGGATTTTTTCTTCGCCCTTTTTGGACTTTTCCAGGGACTTTCGCTTAGAAATTTCTGGGTTCGTTGGATTTTATTTCGACTTCTGCAATATTGTTCGGATTATTTTCCTGGACTTTTTACACATTTTCGCAGTCCAGAATTTTCTACATAGTGTACAAGCTTTTAGGTGTGAAATGGCTTTCAACTGTAATTTATTTGTAAATCGCAACAAAAACTGTTCCCTATTCTAGGCTTCCACTGCAGCTTGGTGATTCGACAGTGTTGGATAGTGACAGTCTTTGGTTGCCAACACAAGATACGTTCTTGCTTGAGAAAACTGACACTAGAGACGACAAGGTTAGTGGACTATAAAGTTATAAACTGGATCAACAAACGTTGATTTGCGCGCGCAAAAACACAATAACTGAGCTATTTAACATTGGCTGAAGCGTTCTGATATGGTCTCTGCAATTTGCGCGCGCATAAAGTTAAGAGTTCGGTTGTCATAAAAAGGTAAGACTGAGCTATAAATTTACTCTAGAGTCACTGGACTAGAGCTACGTGCTTAGGAAAATGTCATTCGTGGTTGTTGGCGTAAGCAAAAAACCCTTGTGTGCGGTGCACTTTTGTACGTTTTCAGTCACTTGTGTTTGTCTTGCACGTCACAAGTGGTTGAAAACTTACAAAAGTTCACCGCACACCAGGGTTTTCTGCTTACGCTAACAGCCACGAATGACACTTTGCTAAGCACATAGCTCTAGTGTGCGTAGGCTTAAAGTGTGTGTGTACAGTGACAAAGGTTGATCACTTCATTTACCAAAGGGTCAATTATCTCGATGTGAACGGCAAAATGAGACAGAAAATATAAGTGATTCTTCGCTGACGATATGCAGGCAAATCAACATATTTGTACTACCGGCTCAAACACTATGGGACTGCTAATGATTATCTGATAATCACATTGCTATATTTAGTAATTCATGGTGCTGGTTAACAGTCTCACACACAAAGATATTTCGCAGGCATAGCAGAGAGATATGGGCCCAAAATAACTGACATTGATATCTTTGATATATGTGAAATGATATAGGTGAAACACAGCACCGAGAAATGTCAAATGCACCACCCCCAATTTGATCAATCTTTCCCTCTTTTCCATCTCTTCGAAAACAGCACAAAAAAATGAAGTACATGAATATTGTTTGCAAACAATAGTGTAAATTTTCTACATCTTATTATTTCAAATGAGCTTAAATTGATGGAATTATGAGTTTTTGCTTCACACACAAATTAATGGTGGCTTTCTCGCAGACTAATGTCTGCTTACATATTGTCTGCCCATTTTCGAAACGTTTTTTTGAGCTTAAAACCAAAAATGTTCAAAATTTCGAAGTCACATCCAATTTGCACTTCATTATCAGCATTGATGGATTTAGAATCAGAAATGTAGCACCTCTAAAGAAAATAAATAAAGTCCATCGCTAGAATTTTTGAATAATGAAAAACAATGGCCAGAAACAACCATTTCGTCGAAATTACACCAACAATTTGTATTGAGCCTATGATAAATGGAAAATACCTTTAGGTTTGAAAACTTGATGAAAACTTCGCAGCTAGAATGCGTGAATATTTTGGTAGAAGTATTCACGCATTCTTGGTAAGTAGGACTAAATGTTTTTCAGGAAAATCAAAGCGTTGGAAAATATGTACGACAATTCAATTAAGAGATCATAATTCTGTATGACTTAATGATTTTCACAAAAGTTTTATAAGGATTTTGTCTAACGTTTACCTTAGCTTAGCACCTAGCTATGAGACTGAGAAAATCCACAACTAAGCAGATAACAGTCAGCCTAGTTTTATGTACAAAAGGTATTGAAAAGGCTCATCTCTGTCTGAATAGCTTAATTTGTGATAACGCGGAAACAACTATGCAAATTTCATCACAGAAAATGCGCAGCCTAACAATTATATGGCGCAAAAGGCGTCACGACTTATCTTAGTGTTAAGGATTACACAAGCAACTTTTGTGGGGCATGTGATAAATTATAATCTAAGTTTATAGGCGTTATCTAGCTCTGCGTCTCTTAACTTCTGTAAGCCAGCCAATACCTCAAGTTTCCCACACAATTACAAGGAGAATTATAAACCCGATAAACGTAGAGAATTAGGTATGAGAAAATCACAAAAACCGGAACATAATTTAAGTAATTAAAATGCAAGTCAAAACTAGCATATTTTCTGTAAAAAATATGTCAGTGAAAGAATATTTGCTATGCCAATAAGGTTGGGGATAAACTAAAAATAACTCTTTTCGAATGATAGCCTGCACAACATAACAAGTTTATATATATCGTGGGCAAGGACAAAATTACGATTTCGACAATGATTGCATGGGCAAAGGAGTAGTTCACACAAGAAACCTAAACCACAGACTTCACACTCATTTCCTATGCCATCTCAAGTTCTTTTCTCGTGCAATCTTCCTGTGGGTACATTGAACTTGATATTTCATGAATGAAGTCACAATGCTATTAAAAGGTTAAAAAAACAAAATCTTTGGTTAAATGCAAGGTTTTACTACAAAATACTCATGGACTGGTGACATATGAAGACCAAAGGCTGCACAATAATCATTATCACTAGCAACTTGTTTTTCAAAACATTTGCATCCCAACTCAAATAAATAAATTAATAGAGCATCTGTTAGAATTGTTTTATTAACTCAAAATGAGTGAATGATAGGATTATATTTGAGTTGTTTAAGTTTCCAAATCAACCAACCCTCATTTCAAATGAAGTTTTTAATATATATCACCTGAATGGTCCACCTATTAATCTTTGTAATGCTAAATTGTTTAGTATAATGAGCAGTGATTAAAATGAAATAACAAAATCCTAAAGTAAAGATGATTTACAAAAAATATGATAAGTTGTAAAAATTGCCGTGATCTGATGTTTATTTAACGAAAGGAAATGTCTTGGACAATCAAACGTCACATGCTGTCATCACATGAATATTTTTTTAAATGACACGAGATTGGAATTTTGGCACATTGCATGCATGAGGGTACTACACGAAACTTTGCAGTATGCATGCAGAAAACAGAAGATCTATATAATAGAGAAAAAATATTAAATAAATAAATATGTTCATTCCCCATTAGCATTAAACATGATCTGTGTTGGGTCTAAATAGCACTTATACAAAAAACATGAAGTTTAGTTTGGAAACAGCCATGCAGAAAAACATTGATTAGTATAATCAACGAACTATGCAAGGATTTACAAAATTGCTTTGTGGTAGCAATTGTTCATCCAAACTTGGTCTACAGAGACTTGACACTCCCGAGAACAATATCATTATTGAAACATTTTGACAGTTTAGTACTTTTAATCCAGTTAGAGGCATTAGTATCGAAATCAATCATCATCAATCATAACTTCGAAGGATAAAATATATAGAATAACAAATATTGATGAGGATTTGTAATGATCCTGGAGGTATAATGTGACACATTAATTATGGCCAAGGTTTTTTCATATATGTCAGGGCTATAATGACTCGATCCACTTTAGAGCATGGAGAATTAGCTGATTAAAAATGAAAACAAAATCAATTTTATTCACCATTAGGAAATCCATAAAACATCTTTGATATTTTAATAATTTGTTTTATAATAATTTTTGAAGAATTTTTGGGGGCTTAATAGAAAGCTAATGCTTCAAAAGTATTAAAGGTATAGAATTTAGAGTCATAAAACTTGAATATTCAAAGGATTTCTAAGAGAATGTATAAGGGTTTGTCATGGATTGGAATTCAAATTCTGTATCGAAATGGTAATTTTCGAAATTTACAAAAATATGTTTGTATGAGCTGAAAATGATTTTTTTGGGCCACTATCTCGATTGTGAAAATTTGAACGGTTCGGGACACTATTGGAAATTTCGAAATATTGTTATCAAGGCAGACCCTTGAAACTTTAAAATTTTTTAAACATGTTTTTACGACTAGAAAATGGCTCTTTTGTGCAAACATTGACTGGTAATATCTGGAGCTAATTTCAGACAGTTTGTGGAACACTATTATAAACTTTGAGATATTTCGTGGAAAAAACAAGAGGAAAATTTTCAAGTTCTTTTGATGACAAAAAATTGCAATATTTCCCAGTGAATCGGCTTAGATCAACCTTTAGTTGGTATATAAAATATCCTATTATATAAAAGACAAAATCTGTCACTATAGAGTTTGTGTCAGTTTTGGAAACACTGGGTCACCTATATAGCTTAGTATAAAATTAATATCCTAGGATTTTTTGATGAAAATCCAAGTTTCCTCGCGAAGAGTAATCAATCTTTTGCTTCAGTGTGTTCGATGAAGTCTTGCAAGTTGTCATAGTATGCGATGATCCGATAATAATTGAGTGTTAGACTGAGCAAACTTTGCTGAAGATCAGAATGAGGAAATGTGTGGAAGACTAGGTGGCATTGGCAGGATTAGGAAACCCAAAGATTCAATGTTCTCAAGCCATAAAACAAAGCTGATGGCGTGACTAATAGAATGAGTTACCATACAAGAAAAAACCCTTGATATGTTCGACTTAAATTGGTGAGATAAAAGGATTATACTGCACTGAAGCCATGCCCTCTTCCTCAAGTTCACTCAATGTCTCTTAGTTTCATATCCGAATAAATGCACGAGATTTCATAAAATTCTAAAGTACTGTAGTCAGGATAATAGGACTTAAATTCGCTTGTTATTAATGACAGGAAACTAGGTCTTACCAATGTTTTGTTTGAAAATATTTCTGAACATAGGACAAGTTTGAACGGGTAAACGTTTTTGCCTTTCTCTATATAACTAACTGAATAAGTCTCGTACAAGTATTTTGGAAAAATAGAATACTTTATAGCTTGGTATAGTATTAAACATACATCATCAAACTTTCGTGACTAACAGCTCTCTTGCAATCTTGCTTTAGAAAGCTTCGACCAAGTGTACTTCCTTCGCAACTTAGCCGAATACTTCACTTCAAATTTTCAGTACGTGCAAGCGGCATCTTTTGTAACGCTCAAGCAATTGACCAGCAATTAGCATGGTAATTATAGGGTTTATACGTGCTGCATCGCTAAGCAGGCTGGCCAGGCTTAATCGGCTCGTTGGAGAAAACGGTTGGAGCGAGATATTTCAAATGACACCAAAAAACTATACTATACATTTGAAACTGATTTCCAAAATTTTCAGATCTATATTATCATGCATCATTCATTTAAACTGAGTTAATTTTGCTAACAATCTAAGCTTGCAACCTATGACAATGAGCATGAATGTATTCAACTACAATATGTTTCTGCCTAAATCTTGCATAGACTTTTGAGTTTGAAAAATTCTAATGACTTAGTTGTTGCTGCTAGAGACCAGAAGTAAACCAGGAAAAGCTTATTCAACTGACGTCTAATAGCTCTTTTCTACTTCTTATAAAGGCGCCATGCAGACATCTCATTAGTTTAACGACTGCGTATTCGCACCGCGTGCTTCTATAGCGGCCATGCAATTAACTCTCGCTTCCGCGGCAAATATCTCAAGAACTTAAAGAAGTACTAACATCAAGTATTTCATAAAAGTACTTCCATTCTGATGTATCTTGGATTTTTATATTTCCTAAAAATGTACCGTATCTTCTCTTATCAGTAACAAAACGCAAAATATAATCATATAGTTTTTGGAGGATTTTTTCTATTAGAACTGAGTTAGTCACTAGAAGTGCATTGTAATTATGTCAATGGACAACGACAATATTCTAAGTGGTTATGAAACACAAACACGCCACTGTTTGTTACCTTGCTTACGTGCATGACGAACAAACTGTGACGTGATTGCACTTGTCATATTTTCGTTATTCTCCGAAATTGGAGCATATTACCTAGAATAAGATATATGCAGGACTATTTTAGAATACCCTCGAGCCCCTTGAGGCTTATTAGATGCAGTAAAAAACTTTTTGTGAAATAAAAATCAGACTTATATATATATATATGCATTCCAAACATTAACTCGAAATTTTTGTTTATATGGTCATATGTGACATCTTTACTCAAAATTGTTGGATTTCTGCTTTTAGCCTGCAAGATCCTTACACCTGCAACTGAAGACCTCAACCTACTTCTAGGGAGGCAACTAAATAAAAATTTCAGAAAGGGGTGTATCCTATACACGGAAGATAAGTGGTGACTTTACAGTGAACCAATGTTGTAGTCGACTTTACTTGCATTACTTGAAATTTATGAGTCAAGATTCGTGGGTGAATAGCAAGCAGCTTCAAGTTTGCAAAACTAATAGTCTCTTAGAATTTATAATACCGTACTAGCTATTTAGTTTATTTCAATCATAATTAATTGTTAAGAGGTTGAATAATTTTATGCCTTATATGAACTTGAAAATAGAATGAAATGAAATAGGAAAAGGATTTCTTGGAAAAAAGCACTTATAAGGATCGTAAATTTTCGTTGAGCTATTTTTATGGCTCAAAATTTCCTCAAACTCTGCCTAATAGACAAACACGATATAGTGGAATCTTGCAAGTAAAATATAGCTGCATTTATAAAGTAGCTGAGGCTTAATTTCTCTCTAAGAAACGCACATGCTTTTTCTAATATTTATATACCAACGTTTCAAATGAAACATAACAACCACGATGAATTACGTCAGCGTTCGTGTGATTACGTCCGAGTTTTCGTCAAAACAAAGCTAAACAAAACGCATTTCTCCACGCAATGAAGGTAAAATATCGTTTAAGATAACGTCAAGGTTAACTAGTCCGGAAAATACGTAGAAAACGAAGCAAACTGACTAGCATTATGTATAATTTTCCAGGTATTCTGCAGGAAAACGGACATACCGGAACTATTTATAAGAGTCAATTAAATACAACGTTTTGTAATGCCGAAAATTAACCGTTTATCATGCAAAATTACAAATTAGTGTTGAACTTTATGGTATTCCTGGTAAAATAGTAAAGAAAAAGGCTTCTAAAGGACCATACGGTGAAAGAGCTTTTTTGAACAAGTCAGGAGAACTTAGCAATTTTTAGAGTAGTGGAAAACATACCTTTTACTGTGAGACTTTTCCCATTTTTAATATTTTATTCAATATTGCAAGCAAGTTTCCGCAAATTTATACAGTTCATGCACGCCCCCAGATTTAGCAAACTTTCGATCACGCTACACAAACGTATAATAAAGGCGTGAATGAAATCTAGGTTTCCGCAATCTGTCGAAATTTTTTAGCACTTGAGTTGATGGGTGATCATGTATGAAACATAACCGAGCCTGGTATGTATTTCCGTCCCTGGCGCAGGTATTAATACCTCAGTTTTTCACAGAGCAGATCAATACCAAGCAACATTGTAACTAGTCAGTTTAACAACTTCGTTGGACAGTGAAATTAAGAGTTAGCTACACCCTTTGGTCTAGAAAAACTGTATAAAAATTGTAAGTATACCAATTGAAAGTTATAGTTTTCTGTACTGATGTGCATGTTTTGTTTCTGCTATTAATTTTATCTCTTGATACTTGTTTCTTAACAAACGTTTTTGATTAAGAAAATTCAGTGATCATGTACTCTAAACTGAGACTGTTGGGCAACTGTTATGAGATTATGATGTTTGCCAACGGCTTCAGCGTGCGAAATGTTCAAGTCAAGGACCAATATATTTAGACCAATATGTGGCGAAATATAGCTTGAGTTTTTCCCAATCAGCTCAGTAAAATGCTTAAAACTGTTGATACTTCAAAAGAGAACAAAGTTGCATTGAACTGTTTTGAAGATATCGCATGCCTAGTTATTTTGTAAAGCACTATGTCTGCAATGCACTCATGCAGGTTCAGATAGAAAGGTGTATTAAAGAAATAGTTCTCAGTGTTCCTCATGAATCCGTGGTCTGGTGAAACTAGTTTAGTACCTTTTTTCGCATTCGATTCACAAGATCTTGTAGCTATATTGCACAATAACGGATAGGTTTTTCGTGCACACAACTCGTGGGGCAAGTTATTGATAAAATAGTTGTCTGCAATCGTCACTTCATCAATGGAGAACCTTAAAGTCTTAATCGATGTTTAAGATTAATCTTATAGAGCCCTACTTTTGGTGAAAAAATAAGACAGTATTACTGTTTAAAGATTGTAATCCTACGCTAGAAGACTAGTGATAGACAAACAAGTTGAATTCGCAGCACATGCATGGAGTTTCTATGGAATGAGAAAGTCGAGCAATGTTATGGAGGGTTTCATTCTACCTTGAAAAATTTCAGATGAATACATCGCATTCTTTCATGTTATTTTCATCTCCTGATCAGTAATCCTGTATTCTTAACAAGGATTAAGAAACAGCCAGTCAATTCTCTCTGAAAGAAAACAGCACGTTAAATAGATCAGATTCGTTGTTGTTGTTATCATAATTTCATAACGGCTGCAAATTATATAATTAAGCCATCGCAAAAACAAAGTAGAAAGTAAACAAAAAGCTCGAAAAAATAAGATATTAAGTTTCAATCAGAATCTTGCGAGAATTTTCCAGAATATGGACGAGTAAATTGTGAGAAGAAAAACGGTTATTATAGTGGCACATGGTCTGAAATAGAAATTAAATTTCATAAGGCTGTAGAAGCGAATGAGCTATGCATGGCTAGCTCTTTGCACTTAGTTTGTAGATGCTGCGAAAAAATGTGCATAATCTGTGCTTTTATTGTCTATATTTCCAGAAAACACAGCTTGTGCTGTGGAGATTTCTTATAGCACTGAAGTAAAAGAGATAACAGTGATTAATGGCATTGTAAGTCTCTTAGCTGGTGAGCTTACCCACTAGCCTATTTTCTTTGAGAATATTAACGTCTTAGTTGAATTATGAGCAAGAGAGACAAGATAAGATGACATAACAATATCAATTTGTTGTAAAACATCATTACTAAGGAAGTTGAATAAGAATTGGAGTAAAAGGATATGAGGAATTCAGGTGTTTTATATCGCAAAATTTTGAATTATTTATGACGAAAGGAGGTTAGCCTGCCTGTGTATATAATAACAACACTTATCAGACATTACAGAAATGAAAAATTTAATGAGTACATTGTAATAAAATGATCTCAGAAAGACCATGAAAAAGAAATTTGAACACGATCATAATGGTTGATACAAAGGCTGTACTAATTGTAATAACGTCATTCATTCGTTTTAACTTTCATTGGGTTGTCTTAATCTTAGCGAGTGTCTTTCTTAGCTTGAGATTATCGTCAAAACTGCTACCGGTGTCATTGATGACCCCACACCAAGTTTGTCACATTGTCATGGAACTTGCCAAGTTCACAAAACCCGTACCTTCACCTTATGGTTCACATGAAGTATATTTTAGCGCCCCAAAGTTGTGAAGTGGAATACATGTATACGCTCACATAAAATAATATGTTTAGCATTAGAGTAAGGTCAAAATCTAAGGAAAATGCTCCACTTTGATAATGTTATGGAAGCAAAAGTTTTTTGTAGAACAACTTGGTGATTGCAGGATTTTTGAGCACGTTGAAATTATTTTTATATCAGTGATATATAATGTAGAGTGTTTGTTTTAATTCAATTGTATGGAGTATGCAAACTACAGCTAATAAATTAATTGAAAGTTGATTCAAAACATGGCAATTGCTCGATGGTATTTACTTCGTTTTATGAACATAAGACTAAAATGTTGTCTCCGGGATTAGAAAGATAATCTCTCCAAATGTGTCGACTTAAAGATTAACAAATACTTTCTTTCCTGCATTTATCTTCGCTGATGATGAAAATCGTCTTTGCACGAAGCCATTCATCATTTTGCTATAATTCTTCCAGAGGAAGCGAAAGTAGACACACCAAAGCAAATATGTACATTTTAAAATGTTGTTTCGCTTTCTGCTGATGTAGCATAGCTATTGTATTATTAAGGAGTATTCAGTGAATCCTGCTTGGCCTTTTTAAGAGGACACTTTACTAAATTAGGAACTGTACAAGATGGGGCACAAGACATGCAATAGATACACAACAGCACACGAGTTAGAACAAGGAACTGATATGCAAACTTACTATAAGCCTTCCAAATATAACTATTCGTTAATATGTTATTACTGAAATTTGGTCAAGCTTTTGAAGATATATTTTGGATACTTGGGTATAGTCTAATGTTCTATCTTAATCATAGAAAATGTCTTTGTGGTATAATGAAGCGGATCCAATTGGTAGCTTAAGAAGACAGAAACAATTTAACCATGTTGAAAAATCAATAAGAAATTCACACTCGAAAGAATGAGAGATTTGTGCATTGTGAAAACATGTCAGTAAATTGATAAAGCCAAATTTTCAGACTATCTCTCTCACTGCTGACTAAATCTGTATAGCTTGATGTTCGTTGAAAAAGAGGAGGAGCAGTACTTCGATCTGTTTTATACAATTAGGCAACAATACAAACATTTCTTTAGTGAGCCTATCAAATTGGCGTCACTTTTATGAAGTTTACAATTTCTTTGCAAATAAACGAAAGAGGAACGTGTCAATTTCAAAAGGTCATCATTTCTGTCGTAAGATTACTATAATCTTGTAATAAACACAATGCGTAGTGGAGTCATGTAGTCAACACGCAAGATTAAACAAATGATACAAATTCTCGATAGTCGCCTATACTAATATTCCGACAATGAAATATGTAGTTAGGAAATCTTATTCGCAGACAAACTTAAGCGAATTAGATGCACGTTTGAACACGATATTAACATGCCGTACTCAAGCTTTGAGCTAAGTCCGCTTGCATGCAGCCTAGATTTGATGACAATTGCATAAAAGGAGCTCATCGTGAATTAATGAGATCTATTTCAACATGCAGTGTCATGAAAATTTTTATTGAATACGAAAGTAGTTAACAACTGATATCTTTGGCAAAAGTCTCTGAAACGCCTCTTGGTTTGGGATTCATAATTAGTGCATGTCCCTGTTTTTCACCTTTTTAATCTAATTTGTAAACTGGTGAGATTCATTTGCTGTCCATCACCAGAAACATTTCAGCATATAATTAATTCATGGAAGCTTTCTATTTTAACATTCGTTCTGACCATACCCAACATTTGTACATTTACTACAAAGCATTATAACGCCAAAGGCATGCTCGAAGTATCAAGTTTAACTCCTTATAATCTTTTAAACAGATAAATATGATAACTCTAATTCCCACGGTAAACTTGGAAACCTTTTTATTACATTATTCCAACTTCAATCTGCAAGTTATAAAAATATTTTTATCTTTGAATTTGCTATTTGAGAGGGAACGTTGGCCACCAAACCTTGGAAAACTGATATCCTGTATCAAGTTTTTATCTTTCAAAAATCATGTCATTTATTCTTGTGATATATTGAAGTTGGTTGAGAAACTTTAGAGCATTTTATCAAGCTGGGGAGATAAGATATCCGAGTTGCTTCAAAGACAAGGAAACAGACATTAAGTATTAGGATCATCTGCGCAATTTCTTTCAACTCTTAATGGCTTTTTAAGCTACATTATACAGACACGCTTACTGTAAACTCTGGCAGATACCAACAACAAGGACTTGTATTTATGTTGATATCTTTTAAAAGCACTGCTATGTCTTCTTAGAAGATGTTTCTATAATTGCGGATATCAAAAGAGTGAAATAAAATAAATTGCGTTGGATTGCGCAAAATGTTTGAAGTGGATGATTCCTTTTCTATCTCATATTACATGTGCGTCATAACTTTCCTCTTAATCATCATGTCAGTCAGTTTCTAATGGATTTGCAAGTAACGTGCAGTGCATGAAACTAACAAGCTTTAATTCATAAATCTGGTAATATTTTGCTCGTTATTTGAACGCTGAGCAGTTGCGTGTTCTCTTGTGTGATAACTTGTTTAAACAGAATGACACATTTTGATTTATCATCTTGTCTTCTCTTAGGCTCTTCTCGGATTAGACGATTTTCAAATGGCAGCTTTTCCTTTCAATCGAATGGCACCTTATCCAGTTCATGGTATTGGGTTGTCACATCCTAGCTACGAACTGATGGGTCCTATGTCATCCACAGTCGGTAAGAACAATTAATCTATCTTTACTTAAGTAAGCTATATAGTATCTTAGAATTTTACTGAAAGGAATATATTGTGTCAGCACTTTGTAGTGTAAGATGTTTTAAATCCAGTAAGATATTTCAACCTGGTTCAGTATTCAACTTCGTTTTCGGAACAATGTGTTGGTAAAATAGAGTAGATTGGTTTGTTCGAGTATTCATGAACCTAGAAGATGATTCGATCTTTATCAGGCTTTACAAGCAAAGCAGATCATATTGAATTCTTATGGCCATTACTAACGTTTATCTTTACTCAAAACTTGGTAGAAAGAAACCGACTTGAAGTAATTATATTGCGATTCAGTTATTGTACTTGTTTGCACAATGTTGAGTCGTTTTCGTTTTGGTCTAACATGAAATCCAAAAAGCCTAGCAAACACATTAAATCAGCAACTCTTGGACCATGGAACAAGGAAGCGAGCAAGGTCGTTTTATTTTGAGTCAAAAGACATTAGAGCGCTTTGTGGTGGAAATAAAAACTTAACCATCGCGTGAGAAATATTTTATTTATACACAAACCATAACTTTAAAAGTTTGTTTAAACAAACAATTTAGCCTTCCGTTTCTATTTAACAATGAGGTGCAGAACAGAATTATTGGCAGATCTTTCTGACGCGGAAATGATATATGTTGAACACAATTCTGGATCTCGATCGTTGTTAGCTTTGAGTCATACATGCCCGGTTGCGCCCTAACAAATCATGAACTTGTAAAACACCATAGTATAACTTCCGTGCATTATGTCAGGAAAATGACAACTCTTTTGACTGCAATGTTCATTTGTCTTCTAATGTAAATACACTAAGCAGCATGTTTGCAAAACAATCTTGACTGCAGTCAAACTTTCGCAGAAAAATGCTAAGTTCATAAGCAACTATGCTCGGCTTCAGCGAGCTTTATATACAAAACAGCCAATGATATACTAGTCACAATAAGAAGTTAATATACGTTGGACAAGACCAGGCCAATCAGAATTAAAAGTTGCGCTTTGTGGTGGAACAAGTGAGAATATAGTTTCTCTTATCTATGTCTTTTTTATCTAGTAAAACCCAACTAAACCTGCACAATGAAAAGAATGGTATATTGCCATGCATGTTATAGATGATAACTGCAAGTTCACGGCCATCTGCTGTCGTTCAATTGCATTTGGTGAAACCTAGCTCTAGAGAGAATGCAACGCCATATTATACAATAGTCAGTAGTCTAGAAATCAGAAGTTCGTGAATTGTTCATGGTTTATCGTGTATCGACTTCCGTTCATGATAAATGGAAATTTGCAGGAAATAAACCGGAGATAATGTTATCATTTGACATTAGAGGCTGCACGACTTAAATGCATGCAAAGTTCATGGGAATTTAGCGCGCAATCAGATCGTTAGTTTAGCGCAATCAATGCTCCAAATTACTGAGGGCCGGTTCAAACGTCGAACTTTTCATGTGCCGAATCGAATGCAAATGAGCCTAAACAAAGATTTGTGCTCATTTGCATTCGATTCGGCGCATGAAAAGTTCGACGTTTGAAGCGGGCCTGAAGTTAGTTGAATGACCTAGACAACTATGTACATATATATATATAGCTTAAAAACAGTCATCGTTAGTATCTTTATTGTGATAGTTTAAGAGAAAGTACTTTTTACAAGCCACCTTCAGAACAGTGAGAATTTGTTACTCACAATATGTACCCCATGATAACAAGCTAATAAGTTCACTGATTTGCTCAATAAGCAAATACGCCAGCGCTGACATTATCATGTATGAATGTACTTAAATCTTTAAGCCGTTTAAAATACTTAAAACGTGCCCAGTAATTTACATACACAATATACTGCTGGCAAATTCACCATAAAAACTCGTGTATTTTGTAAATATTCCAGAGGGAGTTGCTTTTTTGGACAGAGACTCTTAATACACTGTTCAGTGTTGTTGATAACTTACAGAACAAAGTCTGGATGTGTGTTACGAAAGTAGTAAGATTCTAAAGTCAAGAAGCAATCAATAAGCAAAATATTCACTGTAGCAAAATGATAGTTTCAAACATCTATAAAAACATACTAATCCTTATTAATAGACAATGCGTTGTGCTTTTGTACCTTCCACAAATAGACACTCGCGCTAAACAATTGATACTTTGATAACTGTTTTCATGGACAGCAAGTTGTCTTAGGACTTTCGTTTAGCGTTGGTAAAACGTGCTCTACCAAAACATGGAAACAAAATGAAATATAAAATAGACGAATCTACACATAAAGCAAAACTTTCCGATCAAACTGTTTAAAACATTTTCTTGGAGACGTGATTTCTGTCAACATTTCGCAAGGGAGAATGAGTAATTTATTTGCGTTGTAAAGTGTTTAAAATTCGAGAGACAACATTTATACATTGAATACATTGCGTGCTTGCGTGATTTTCTCGTAGATACAATACGCCATTATCTGAAATGCATCTCGCGCTAAAAATGCAAATTACTATATGCGTAAATGTCTGTTCTCTCTTCCTGAATTCGCGCAAACACACTTACTAGTTCAGCATCGCAATATGCGCAAGTAATTCGGAGAAAATGAGAATTAAAAAGGTGTTATATATTACACAAGAATATTTCGATAAATAGATAATAGTATAGATCCCTCCCTTCTTGTCAATACCTTGAGATAACAGATTTTTTGAATTAAAACAATTAGGATAAAAAATGATCCTTGCTTGGCATCTTTCCACAATAATTGACGAAGCAATTATACAATAATCCGCGTTTAAAGCGTTGTTCATTTCAAAACGGGTAAAGCTTCAAGTCACAATTCACAAACGAAACTAAAGCAGATATCGAAGTTTTAAAAACAACATTCGCCTTTTCACTTTCTATAGCAGGTGTAAGAGAATGTAGCAATCACAGGAGTATTTTATGTGCAAACACACGCCTCTATGGGTCTGCTAATAAGGCAAGACGCTTGAGGCTGGTTCTAATCTAATGAAGCGAAATAGATTGTCTATAGCTAAACTTTTGTGCTACTATTCGCCGGTGCTGTCTCAGCGTAAATTGGGTAACTGAGCTTCTCTTAGTCAAAGACACGGAAAATAGTTTTTGCCACGCGTGCAAAAAAAAAATACACGCGGATACGTAGGTGTCTTTGCAATGAGGAACTCCAGGACGAAATAAACAGCTGTACGACATATGTGAACAGACCTGATGCAATATATAGTAACAACCAACCGAACGTCTGCTTTCCGCTTTTCATGCACGTACACACTCGTAAATGTTTAAATCCTTTAAAGTTTTATTATTTTTAAATATTCACGAACAAAATCGACACGCAATTAGCTACTGAAAATTCATAATGCCAACATTTACTCGCAATTTAAACTGGAATATCATTGTCATTTCTAGCTCATCATCCTCCACGCAAGCAACGCAGAGAGAGAACTACTTTCACAAAAGCACAACTCGAAATTCTTGATGATCTTTTTTCAAAAACTCGTTATCCAGATATTTTCATGCGTGAAGAAGTTGCTATGAAGATCAGCTTGCCAGAGTCGCGCGTTCAGGTAAATATATTTAATATGGCAGTTAAATAACTGAAGTCTTAAGAAGCTTGACTGTACAGTTACAAGTATAAGTTTACCAATCTTCAGCCGTGCACGCAAAAAGATAGAACAAAGACTTTGGTCAAGTTTACAAATCTTGTCTGCAGTAACTATTTGTGCATCTTGCAAAAATTTTAACAAACGTGAACAAAAAGACAAAACAAGCCAAGCAATGACTGTTATCAAACAAAACCATTGTATTTTCACATGAGAAAAAATGCAAGTTAATTTCTTTTTAACAGATTCTTTTTGACTATCACGTTGGCTGTTATCCACTAAATCCTTGCCTTCGGGCTGTGTCATGATCATTGAGATAACTAAGTGCAAACATTCCTAATCTTTACACGACGCTTGAAAACAACAAAAATGCTCATATTATGACTCGAAAATACTAGAAATGCAACATCATAGTTTGTGTTGTTCAATGGAATCCACCAGTAATCTCAAAAAGTCATAGGGCGGGACTCGTTCCGCTTGTTTACATGTCCATTAAGAAAGCACGTATTATAATTTCCTTCAAATATTTTACACATCCCACTTTCCTGTGAGTGCTATACCAACACCTCACGAGAATCGAAGAAGGAAAATAAAATATTCTAGAATACGTTTATGATGCACTTTGAATTAAGATTAGTCGTGAATGTTCTCAATACTGAAGCAATTAGAATAAAAAGTGTCAATTAGAATGAAAATCAAGAAAGCAATAGTATGAATTACGGAGTCAATTATGGGAATTCGAAAATTCAAAAAATTAATTCGAACAATATTTAGAAAAATAAATATATCATGAATTTTATTAGGGCAAATCCTAAATTATCGTTTTACATGATTGTAATTCCTGCTCGTAACCACAAAGCACATTAAATATATTTCAGTGGTCAGACAATGCATTAGCTATTTTTTCATTAAACTCTGAGACAGTCTGTGATAAGAGTTTCCTTCCTGTGTCAAGAATCTCGGAGGACTGACGTAAAACAAATCACAGTGTTGAAACATTGTGCACAGAAATGACAGGTTATTGCTCATAGCTCAACCAGATATATACTTGATACTTATAGCCTCATTAGTAGAAAACTCACTGAATTAATCAAAATGATCTTTTTTAACTGATATATTGAGTAAAAGGCTGAGACTATCAATAAAAATTTCGCTCTGAGGTCAGTAAACATTGTCCCTGTTACCTCAATGATTTGTTATTATAAAAGCACAATACTTGTGTTAGAAGTTTTTTATTGCTATTTTAAACTATTTTTTATGGATCAAATATGCTTGAATGTCATCAGAGGCTAAGTACATGTGTTAATGTAATTTGTACAACAATTCATTCGTATAGATCTTTTTCTACAATTTTCTAGTGAACTTACTACAGTAATTCGTGCAGTTGCTACGGTAACTGGGTGAATTAGTAACCAACAATGAACAAGTTTAGTACATTACATATATAAGCCTTGCCAAAATCCTAAACGTTTATTCAGCTTATGGAAAATCTTTAATCTTATTTGAAGTCGAGAATTATTACCTTGTCTGCGGAGGGTATTACTTCGGGCGTACGTACTTTCGTGTTAAAACAAAATTTAAAACCGTTTCCTTCTTTAAACCGGATCAACGAATCAAGAATCCGGAGATTTGTTTCAGCCCTCCCTTGAAGGAGATATGATTTCATGCATGAGTCATATCACTGCCTTGAAATTATAATACGAAAATAGATTCGCCACAAATTTTTAAGAAAGGATTTTGTTTTAAAACAGCCAATGTAAGTTCGCTTTGCAAGTTTGCTTTTTATATATCACGAGATTTATGGCTATATTTTTTATAATCCTACGAACCAAAATTTGCACGAAGTTTATGCGATTTACTGCACCTTATAATTCCGGCCAAAGGCTTTTGCACTTGAGACGAAAGTTGATAATTGGTTTAGGTGAAGTTCTATGAAATATTTCATTAATCTATATGATTTGTAAGATAAAGAGATTTTATTAAATGCCTTTAAACTCCCGACTTTCTCTCCACTTCAGTTAGATGAGTTTATTATATACATTTCTGAACGATTACCTCGCAATATAAAGTAACCAAATCACCATAATAATTATAATAATAATAATAATATGGACATCAAATGGACAGAGCCAAACCTTAGTACAGAGGTTTTTGTATTAGAGAGGTGTCTGTATTTGAAAACTGTCAAAAAGCCAAACGAAAACAGCTTGTTTAAAAGTAATCTTATCTCATTTACTACGTTTGTTTTTATAGGTTTGGTTCAAGAATCGTCGAGCAAAATGTCGTCAACAACTGCAAAATGCTGACGGTAAAACTAAACCAAAGAAGAAACCCTCCACCCCAAAAGAAAGTGTTACAAAATCAAGCTCAACATCCCCTACTAGTCCCAACTACACCCAGTATCAAGCATATCCATCAATGTGGGGATCACCGAGTGACCAAACCATCCGTGCTCCTGGTTATCCCACATCAGTCATTGGTAACCCTATGTGTAGCAGTTCAGCCATGATATCACCGCATACCACATCAGCTCGTTACCATGCGGGCTCACAAGACCGTCCTTATGTACCTATGGGTGTGTTTATTAATAGACCCATGGCTCCTACTCCCCAACACCCACTCGACTTTCATGAGCCCCCAATGCAACAATTACCAATATCAGCGGCTAGTCAGGCAAACAATGCAAGAGTGTGAGGACTTCATAAAAGAAATACATTATGAACCTGAATGATGCAAGTCACTGACTTACGAGACGTTCAAAGATTCCTGAATCATCAAATAACGTTCTGAATAAACATTAGAACGACACTATTGACACTCCAGCTGACGATGGGACTTTGAGGGATAAGTAGAGATGGAGGGGACTCAGCTCCTAAAATATTCCTATTTATCAACCCTTACTTAAACTCAAACGTGACAAGAACGCCTACGGTCAAGATACGCGCTTTTCAAGTAGACACAATTTAAGGTTCATAATAAAATTTCCTGTAAAATATATATAGCATGTACTATAGATTAAAATGCTTTTAAATTAAACTTGTTTACAATGGTTGGTGCTGGATAAATTTGACAAAGGATTTTCTTTCTCTTTGTTCTTTGTACGTTGGGGGAACAGTTTACGTACCGCTAATACATTCGTTTGAAAGAAACTTGCAACCCTTTAAATAGGAAAACGTCGGCATTTTTACCTTAAAGTCGTTCGAGTGCCGCAGAACAACAAAAAGCCGCATGGAAATTACGTTTAAGCTTCTCAGGACGTATCCACTCAAATAAATACCTTCATGTTGTTCTCAAGGAAGTTGCCAAAGCCGAAATATAATAGTTCTTTTAAAAATTTACCAAGGCCGTTTCATACGCCGCGCTACTGCTGTGCCGAGCAATAGGTAACAATAGATAATGGGCTGAAACTCCTCATTATCGATCGTTTCCAATGGATTCGAAACGGCAGTAGTGCGACGTTTGAAGCGGGCCTATGGTCCAAATACCAATGGTTTTATTTCAAGATAATTTTATCCTAGGACTTGCTTACGAATATATGTATTTATCAGCTTCTTCAGCGCCAAAGTTTTTCAATGACACGATATTTTGCGAAAGTTTATTCACACTGACGGAATTAAATAATATGAAAGAAAAGCCTAGGACGTTCTTCCCAGCAAAACATTGAAACTTCAGACACAAATGTACTGTATAAAACTACCTTTCTGCTTACCTAGTGAGTGACACCAGTGAACCAAATGTGGTTTCCTGTCGGTCTTGTACACCATAACACCAATAGCAGTCGTTCACATTAAATTCGAAAGTTTTCAAATCATATATCTGACGAAATGCAAGTAGAACGTTGTTCATAAGGAAACGTGCAGTTTGCTGGTTGCACACTGCTCGCTTCAACCATTTAACATGCAATGATGCTAATTTTCATACTTTCTCTGCTAAAACTTAGAAATGGGTACAATTGGCTTCAATTAGTCCCAAGAGGGGAACAATGCTTTGTTTCAAACTCATAGGCGTACCAGGTGGGGGGGGGGGGGGCAACTGCCCTCGCAACACATCTGAATAAAGGAAATTCGGGCAATTTTTCGTGGAGTTTGGCAAAATTTCGGGCTGCATTGCCACCAAGTATTTCAGCACGCCTCATATACGGCGTTGATCCCATCGCTTTATGCTATCAAGCAAATTCATATAATTCATTCCATTCTAAATTGATCCTTTTTTCTAGCGAAAATGGATTGCCCCCCCCCCCCAACAAATTTGATCAGATACGCCTATGTTCCAACTGTCAGTGATCAGACAACTTGGATAATGCAAAACTGAGATGAATATTTCAATAGTTCATTGTCTTTCTTCCCAAAGTCATCAAACTGCAATGACACTTCCTTGAATAAATAATACTAATTTCAATTTCAAAAGTTTAATATGTTGACAACCTGTATTTCGTACGAAGTTTAAAACTAACAATACGCATTGCATTCTGTACTCATGGACAATTTTACACGAGAATGACTTCTGTTTGTTTTTTTAATTACAACTCAAAAAACACGTTGAACATAATGTCAATCTATTTCTAATTTTCACAACTAATAACTTTGTACAAATCATTTTAACAATTTCATTTTATCACCTTTCGTAATTTGGTTCAAAACTTTTCGGCAATTCTATCAATTTGAAGCAAAGAATTCATAAATAACTTTCTTTATTTCTATTTTTGAAAAAAGCAGCCCGCCCGATAAATATTTCAGCTTGACGCCATTTTTGTTTTAGCTTCTTCGACGTGACGTCACCAGACCTCCATATATGGAAAGCACCGTAGTTGCCACGTGATGCATATTTCTGTAGCAAACTGTTTCCATGGTCATCGTTAGTTCATGGTTTCCATAGTTACTGTCAATTCTGTTGTTCAGAGTGTCTACTTCATCGTCCCGACACGACTCACGCGAAGGCATTATGCACGCGAATGAAATGTTTTATTGACATGTTAGACACGTGCAGGGTTACTCATGCCCCCCATGGGCAAAGGCTGCCCAACAGGCAAGCCATGTTCTAAATATTCATACTGATGAGGCGATGAGGTTGATACAGGTGGGTTAAAATGCATGCTCATTGGCATGTACGAGTAGTCCTGGGTCGAAGAACAGTACCTAGGTGGCGGTGGAGGGCCTGGAACAAGCATTGATGAAGAATTCCCCATGGATGTAATTGAAGGCGTGTACGGTGGAGGACGTTGAATCACCGATTGCTCCCCGACAGGACTCCAAATGTTCGCGCCACAGCTAGGGTACTGGGGATAGCTAGAGGTCACAGGTATCTTTGGAGAATCTTTAGGAGTAGATGGTTTCTTTTTGGGTTTTGGTTTTCCTTCACTATTCTGTTGCTGTTGTCGAACTTTGGCGCGACGATTCTTAAACCACACCTAGGAAATGAGATGAGATGAGTGAGCATGGAGTTAGATCATGCTCGACTAAAAGAACGCATGCCTTCACAAGGAAAAGCCCAGGAAAAGAGCAGGAAGTTTTTACAGGCTTTTTCCCATCCATCATGAACTAGTAAAGTATTGCTTCACTGTACGGAAAAGAACTGTCATCACGCGAGTCCTGATGACGAGTTCCATGAAGTGAGTGTTAAATTAAGGCGGTGTGGTAAAAATAAAAACCATCTGTACAATGACTTTTGAAAGAATAGGATGTACCCAACAAATCATATTTCTATGAAAACTATTATTTAACTTTATCATATGTTTTGCCCTAGCGCGCTCCACTTCGAAACACCTCAGAAGTGCAATGTTTGACTCCACCAAAACACCGCGGGATTTATTCAAGTACTCCAGTTTCCTTCTTTGGTAACACTGTATCAATAAGAATAGCTTCTCAATGGATCTCGACGAAAATTAAATTACTGAATTTAGAACATATGCAGCTAAAATTAACATACTTTTCTTAATTTCAACCCACAAAATTTTCTAATAAGCTTCGACCCCCACTAGCAATTAAAAAGTAATTTTTCACTTGATGGCTCCAGAGAATACCGGTAATAGGGGCGGAGTTGAAACGATTTAGTGAAAAATGACAAAAATTCTGAAACGTTTCCGTTGAATGACAAGAAAGAAACAAGTAATTGATAGATAAAAATCTTGCAAACCAACATTGTTATTAAGAAAAAGCGGAAACCAAAACACGGACAGCAGAAACTACGCATCAAGTTCTGTTGGCGCATAGAAGATGAACGCTAACATGTAGTTACTGTGAGAAAATGTAGTCGTCTTGTTCTTTGTGAAAAGTACTGAAGAAGGGTGCTCTCTCCGGTTATGGTAAAAAAACCCAATCTTATACAGAACAGCAAGAAGAATTGCTAAGAATTTTGAATGATTTCGTATCTATTTGTTCGTACATTTTTAAAAACTATGCAACTTTGAACGATTCAAACTTTTACGCGCGTGTGCGTGCGTGTTAAGAACGCACAAACGGGAAGTAGGTTTAAGTGAGCGGAATTCGAATTACTTGCTTTTGTAAGGGAAAATGCTTCTAAATTTCACCACTGTTCACTGCCCTGCGAGGTTTACCAAAATGAACTAATACAAGCATACGTGTTAATGTGCACGATAAATTGTTCACAGATGCTAAAGATAACTTAGCAACAATGACTCCAGAAGGACTGCACAAACTATATCAGATCAAGTTAAACACAGCAATTAACTGCATCAGGTCTCGTCAAAACGTGGTGTTAATAGGATAATGGCTTGCTTGTGTTCTCAAGAAAATATACACAAGACATTACGGTCTTGTAACAACAATACAAGATCACCGACTCGCACGGTAGCTTTGGAAACCCATATTTACAGAAAAATAAAAGTTTGTTTTTGTAACTCGCTGCAGATCTTAAGCTTCTCAAACAGTTTACCTGTACGCGGGACTCTGGTAAATTGATCTTCATAGCAACGTCTTCACGCATAAAAATATCTGGATAACGAGTTTTCGCAAAGAGAGCCTCCAGGATCTCCAATTGCGCTTTCGTAAACGTCGTTCTTTCTCGACGCTGCTTCCTCGGAGGATGATGACCTGGAGATAGAAACAATACAATGAAAATGCCAGTTTATTTTTTACAACAACTTTACTAGTTTAGTTTTTTTCAATCGTAACACGCAATCAATAGAGATGACTCGTACTCGACTTTAAGTCTTTAACAAATTTCTTCGTTGAACTTTATCTATTCACAGTGTTTAAAACACCAGTTGAAAATGACAATCTAGTGTGTTTAGAGTGAAGATTAGTTAGACTGGTGAGTCTGCAAAACTTACTTAACTGCACGCAAAAATTTCAAGAAAAGAAAACTCCGAAGTGGCGAATATAATGTATCGTTCATGCATCCAAAACATACTCTCTACTATTGAATATCAAATTTACTGAAGATTAATACCAAAGACGTATAGGTTGAAGCAAAGAAACTGATATTTCAAAATTCGGTTTTTTCATGGATGGGAGTGCATGATTCTGGCGCAGCTTTTGCATTTAAGGAGATTAAGAGAAGGTGACCGATATTTCAGAACCTTCTGCCTGTGGATTTTCACACAATCGAACTTTGCAAATTGATTCTCAAATAAAGGCTTGAATTCAACAGCTGATCCAAGCTAGTAACAGAGATTGTAGCTTTTGTCAATGCCAATGGCAAAGGTGGTATAATAACAAGACAAAACCAGGCGTATCTTTCCAGTGTATTACAATGTGATCAGTGGATGAGGTGCATGAATTTTAAGTTTTCTAAGTGTAAATCAGTGCTAGCAAAAATCTCACAGTCTGACAAGAATAGAAGTATAAAATCCCACACTTTTATCTTGAAAAGTAGAGTTGCACATAGCTGGAGTGAGGAAAGATTTTCATTCGAGGATTTGTTTACAAGAGTCAACAATAATTTGAACTGATTTATGAGAAATTTGCATCTGCAACAATAATTTGAACTGATTTATGAGAAATTTGCATCTGTACTACAGTACAACAGAAATACACCGCAGATTTGAAAAATCCCCGAAGAGAAAGCATAAATGGTACCACGGCAATTATTCCTGGTGTTCAATGCAAACCACAGGAAAGTGTTTGAATGACACAAACGCATGAGCAGCGTTAAACGGATCAACATGATACAAGGATGCATAGGAAAGTATATTATTCAAACGGTGGCATGAAAGCGCACGAAAATATTAAAAACTTCCAGTGCAAACAGAACTCTGTATATATAAGATATTTTACTCTATACATAAATAAGACTTACCATAACTGGACGCAATAGGGCCCATAATTTCGTAGCTTGGATGATGAGATAAACCAATACCATGGATTGGATAAGGCGCCATGCGATTGCAAGGGAATCCTGCCATAGATTCGCTTGAGAACGAAGCTAAGAAGAAGCAGAGAAATATAGTGTTAGGTACGCGCGAGGTATTTGGAGGAAATGACAGACCCACCACCCATCGTCAGGCATTCAGGTTGACTAGGAGAGATTGACATCACTCACACTAATATGTCAACACAAGTTTGCACAACACTTAATCTGTCTTGGCCTGTGTAAACGATACCTACCTATTGACAGCAATGTTAATTTTAAACTCGGAATCAAAGAGCTGGCAAAAAACACGAAGTCAAGCAAACGGAGACCTCGGCCGTATTTTTTTAGGTCTAGTGTAGACAGGAATTTCTCTGCAGTAAAGGACAATTTTTGTTGGATTGTAAATTCACATCACCCAGGTTTCAGTCAGGTTTTGACTTTGAAATAAGTATAAAAGCACAGTAAAAATGCGTCTTAAAGCCAGTCGTATTATGTTTTGAAGTTTCATTTGAGCGGATCACAAATATTGGCTTTCACAGTGCCATGAGTCCAGTTCTGAGTGCGGGGTATCTAGTGGTGCCAGTGAAAGCCGAGTGGAAGCCCTGCACAATGTTCACAGTGTGTTTACTAAGCATAGAAACTTAGCATGACAAATACCCATGTTTACAAAGTAAAAAGTAAACAGAAATAATGCCATATTTCATTACAAGCACGCTTCATCAATATACTCGCGACAAGACCCTAATTATGACTGCAGTGATGACCCAAATTACCCCTCAGGTTACCCCCCAAAAATGGAGTAAGTGGCTTGCACAGTGAACACACACAAGGCTGGTGGATCCAATCCTACCAAAGTTATTTTTAGAGCCACATAAAGTTCGCCAAATTTAAAATAAATCTTAGTATAGCACAAGAAATTACAAGAGATTCTGTCAATTAATGAAAAAGGTTCTGCCTAGAGATTAAGTTCTCAGCATAGCCGGGTTAAGGTTTTTCAACAAGTCGACCTAATTTGACTAATTTCGGCAAGCTAAATAAATTTCTCAAATTATTACACCAAGACATAAGTTAATAACACGTTGCACATCTGCAACAAAATCTGAGATATCAACTGAGTTTACAAGGAAGAAAATAAGATTCGTTAAGAATGGCAACTGAAATCACTAATTGTTACAATTGACCCACGTGGGTGGTTCGAGCTGGTTTCACTCAGACGCGATCGTGACTGCAGGCTGGCAGTAATGCGAGAGATCCATTAAAAGTCAAGCTATTCCCACCTACAGATAAATCCGCGCTAATTGACATATGTATGCACCAGAACAGTCTTCACATTTGCGCAAACTAACGCAATTTATTCGCAAATGAAAGCGCGCAAATGATATCTACTTGTAGTGCTTTCTAAAAGTGCGCAAATCCGCAAGCAGCACGCTCACTTTGGTGTACAAGTATTGTTGAATTGAAGAGGCGTAACGCTAAAAAATAATCTGTTTAAGACAGTTTATAGATGCTGACAATTGAATTGTCACCTTTTTTGCAGGCGAGGGACGACGATAATGAGTTGTCGTGGCATAAAATACATATGAGCACGCCCAGCTGTCAATTTAGAAAATAAATGAGCTTTGCTGCGCCGTAAAGACGCACTGCTCCAGCCTCTCCCTTCTTTAGGCCTACCTGGGCCAGGGTGGAATTCTATAATTCTAGTTTTATCAACTACAATAGACCCAATGAGTTTGGTGTGAACAAATATATCACGGCAGCTGGAAAGAGCTTCAAAAAGGATTAGTGAGAGAGCAATGTTTAGATGTGTAATTCTGAAAAATATTGAAAATATTGCGTTACCAAGTTCGCATAATTTATATAATTTTGTCTTACGCAAATGAAATTGATACCTCTTTCCAGAAAAGAGTATCAGTTTCGGCAGAGTACAGAAAAAAGTAGATGATTAGCAAACTTTGCATGACTAGATTTTCCTGAATTGACAACATTTGGAAGCCAAATTGAGCAATTTTACCAACTTTACAATACTCTTTCCAGCTGTCATGATCATATCCCTTCGTGTGTTATGTTATGTGTTCATTGGGCGCAATTTACGCAAGAAAATCATTTAATAAATGGCGCAGTCATAGTGCAAGATTACAGGCTAAAATTGCCTTCATATAAAGCTACTAACTTGTCTCTCTTCGCGCATAAGTGAAGTCATGCGTTCGCTGTAAGCGTTTTCTTTGCAAATATAGCTAAGATGCTCTTGTTTGAACCCCTGTGTGTGATAAATCGAGCGTTTGTTTGAAGCATCCTGTGAAAGTTTTAGCAAATAAGATTTCTGGTATTAAAACAGCTCGCTGCTGAGATTTTAATGAGATCATGGACACTTTGGCTGCGAGAGAGAGAGAGAAGTTAGGAGATTTGTACAATTACATCCGGGATATTCACATCCAAAGCTCGAGACCACAGACAAATTGCATCCAAGATAATAAATATTATAACCCAAGTTACACATGACGGAAAACAAGTACTTTCTACTTCCCATTAAAGATATTTGAGATTATTTAATATCATATAACATGTGGTAGATTTCAACTTTTGGAAAGCCAAGAGTTTATAAATGTTTTGCGAATAACCAGTTAAGCCAGTAGTAATAATGAGTTTAAGCTCGGGTATTTTCGAAGTAATTCCGTGGAGGAAAAGTAGCGTTTAGTATAAAGCATCATCTGGGTGCAAATTGATTCAAATATTTTCTGTTAATGTTAATGGAGGATGAGTGTTAGTTCATGTTGAGAGACTATGTCTGGTTCACATCAGGCAGCTGCTCAACTCGCAACTGGGGCATATATAATAAAAATTTCAACACAATCGAAATTCCACTTATATAAAATATAGTCACAAACAATCAGAAAGTCCGATCAACACTGCCGTTACAAAACTTGAATTTTATAAAAGTTCGTGCTTATACGTGCGCTAAATAAAAGTTGAAATGATTTTGGGCTGCATGGTCAAATTTGTTTTCGACTTCATGTTGTGCAAACTGATTTGGTTTCATATTAATCCTGTTTCATTTTCTTTACAAGAAATTTGTATGTATTGAAATATGAGCGCAATAAACAGTGAATATCATTCAACATTTATCCTTGTTCGGTTGTAGCTACCACGAGTTTTACAAACTTCCGTAAGCTACAAAGCGAATCGAGTCGGGATAAGTGATTCTGTCACGTCTACGAAATAGACAAAAAAAACCCCAAAATTTTGCTGAATTAGTACCTAAAGATGCCTTAAAAAACTTTCGATATTAAAAACGTTCAGTCCTTGGTGGTAAGAACACCAGAGGAAATGGTTGAAAAAACATGCTACTCATTGGAGATCGGTTATCCGCGCAACATAGAACCAAGCAATCCTGGAAATTCCATATACAGCAACTTGTTATGAAGAAACGAAGAAATTGAACGTCTATATCATGCTGAATTACAACGTGCTATCCTAGGCGACTCCCTAGGAAAATTCTGGCTTAACGGGGCCAAGTCTCTATTTGCCAACAATAACAACATCTCATATCCGTTTTCTGGCGGAAATGTCACGAAATTTGTACACACAAGCAAACAAATAAATCACATATCGGTAAATAAAAACGATTAAGGTGCAAGAAGACGTAGTCAGGTAATTATATCGACAAACAAAGTTACCTAGTTTCACTCTATCAAAGACCATATCTTAAAGCGTAGACTTTGCTATTAAATTGCTATATTAATTTATTGCACAATTTTTACCATCACTTTGTAACTATAGAATCCTACCATGCAATTGTGCACCATTGATTTAATTTGGTTAAAGATCGAGCAACAGCTAGTTGAATGCTTTTTAGAAGTCATATACAAGTACACAGATATGATTTTGTTAGAATTATATATGGAAGTAAGGCAAAGTGCTTCGCAAAAAGCCTTGGGTAAAATATCCATGCAAGTATTTTCATCTTTTCATCCTTTTTCACGAAATTTAGTTTAACGTATACTCACAACGGGCCATATCAACGCTATAAGAAGACGCCATCATTGAATGCAAATATATATCATTATGAGCAATCACAATATGAGCGTGACTATACATAATATTGACCGCGCAAAGATACGCCAGCGTCAGTTAATCAATCCATGATCCAACGGACCTTCTAGTTAATAAGACACTGATACATGAAAATAACTCAAACATACAAATCTACAGCGAACAACTAAGCTTAGCTAAAACTATAAGCAATAGTTATCTGTTCTAAAAGCTTTTCCTCAAATAAAGAAGGCAAATCGTATTATTTTACCTATAGTTATAAGATTATCTAATATCATGAATTAGGACGATGAAAAAAGCATGCAATAGGAATTCTCTAATATTCCTTTCTATACTTACAATTTAAGATTGGAATTACGAGGTGGGCCAACGTCTCCTGCTTAGCCAGTGGATGCGTGAATGAAGTAAATAAGTCGGATGTACCGAGCTCAGTTTATAATGCTTGGTGGCTGTCTTGATATACAAAACCCAGAACACTGTCTCCAGAAAGGATTTAAATGGAAACACTAGTTTCTTATGCTCATCGTTTGTTTACATAAGCAAGCCTTAGGAGTCATAGCGTGAGTGCTTTCGTTGTTTGGCAGTGGTAACTGACGCGAGGGAACATTCTTTGGGAAATATGATAGCGTTTCGCCACTTGGCCTACTTTGATAGAGAAACACAATTCAGGGGTGCACCCTTTCTAGTTGTTAACAAGTACATACTTCTATTTAAACGAAAGGCCATACATGTGTACAGAACGGGCGAACTTTACACAACACTTGGAAACTTCAGGCCCGAACAATAACAATTCATGCTATATATTTTAGTGAAGAAACAAATTTCAGTGCGTTAATTAGCTGCGTTAACCATATCTTTTTAAGACATATATTTTTATTTGTTTAAGTTATTTATTTACTTGTTTCCTTATTTATTTATAAATTTTTGTTCACACGAGATTAATTTGCTGCAAATTCAAAGGTGTAACCTAGTTTCTGTTAATAATACCATTCAACTAAGTTTAGATTTGAACGAGAATTAAAGGTGCAGCTTTCATGCAACTATGCCCCAATTTGATTGATAGAGCACGAGTTTTTGGAGGCGTATAGTTAGTGCAGTATAACACTGGTCAAACTAATTCCTAATTGACAAAGGGTGCAGACTTTTCATGGACTGTACAGATGTTACATCTTTTTACCACATTCTTACCTGAAGAGACGGGGGCAATTTTTTTAAAGGTGCATATTATATACGCCTTTCCGTGATAAAGAGGACTACTTCACCTCACTGGGAGAACATCACTCTTTTGGCAGTATACGTCTCCCTTTCTAACTAGATTTCTTTTTAGTCTCAGTGATGTTAGTTTTATTCTTAAAGATAGGAGGTATACTTTCTAGGGAGGGGCCAGCTTTGTTAAATAACTAAGTTTTGCTTCTAAAAGATCGTTAAGTGAGTACTAATGAGAGTAACACCAAACAACAAAAGATAATAAACGTATAGTTCCCAGATTAGAGAGAGACGTCAGATTATTCAGTGAAAGACAATGATGTTAGAACGAATATTATTTGAGTCAATGTTTATGTAACCCTAACCCTAAAAATTAATCCCAAACAAAAATTTCCTGTACTTCAGAGAAACACTTGTTCCGTTGAGTAATGCCTCAAATTAGCAGGATGGAAACTTTATAGATATTTAAGTGAAAATAAACTTTTCCTTTTCCTGGCTAGAACTATTTTTCGTAAGCAGGAAAATATCTGAAGTATAGCTTATTGTAGTTAATTGCAAACTACGTCGGTTCCACCCTTCTTAAATCATTTGAAATTTCCTTCAAGCAATTGATTGTAAAATTGACCTATATCATCTACTTGCTCTAACTATGTAGCTTATACATTTCGAAATCGGCTTCATTTGACAGCGCTAAGCGAGCTTAAATGAAGCTTTCACTACTTCGTGCAGTGGATTCGCTCGTTCCAGCAACTCCATGGACACCTCTCTAATGCAGACACCATTATTAGGTCGAGCCAAACATTTTTAATGCGGAAACCCAGCTCTCTTAATATAATGAGCATTCGACTCTGTCTTCTTGATGTCTGTATTAGAGAGCTTCGAGCATACTATAATAAATTCAACCCATATTTCTCGTTAATTTTGCGAGTTCCGTTATCTATAAATCAAGACAGCTTTGCCCATGCCCATAGGTATCCCCTGCAATCCTTTACAAAGTGTGCCGTAAACAAAATCTGCACGATATAATATTTATATGAGAGTAACTAGACATTGTTTTTCAAAATATAAACCAAACTTACGTCTGACGTGTAAACGATGCTGTATTTCCATTCTAAAAGAACTGTTGATGCAGTCTCGTGCACACTTGCTCCAAGATTACTCACGATACAGGATGGAACTAAATATCAGAAAGAAAGAGTCAGCATCAAGAGCATAGTATGGCCAAAATAGGCAAGAAGATGTTTAAAAATGTTAAGAAAAACAAACGAAACAGGTTGGATATCAAGTCATGTGTTTTAAGTTAGCACAAGAATAATAAAAACTTTTCATATAACGCATTCGCTGGGTGTTATGGGAAATCATTTGTAACCTTTAAGATACAAAAGGGAACATTGTTTTAAATACGGCAGGTTTAAGCACGGTTTTCGATGGTTTTTGAGAAGAGAAAGTGTAGTTCATGAAGGAATGTGCATAATTCGGTTTCCGTTTTCTCGCATTGGGCTGTAGTTAGTACGCCACATGAAAGACGCAATGAAGTATCTCCTAACACTCCAGTTATCAATATCGTGCAGCCGTAACACGCCAATATTGAACACGCGTGTAATATTTTGATTGTTCAAAGTTATAGACATTCTGACTCGCCAAAGTTTAATACATCAATCGGGTTTAATACATCAATTCTCTAGCACAATCTATAACAAACAGTTGGCGAAACAATATAAAGAGCTATATTAGCATAATTAGCGTGCACAATGAACGCGCGCATTCCCATGAGGACACCTCATGGGTTTCCCGCAAACTCTATAAATAGACCACATATTTCTCACCATGTTAGGGAGTCGCGCGCTGCGAACTTTTTATCTACTGCCAGTTCTAAATTACCGGTAATTGAAACTAGCTAGAGTTCTCTGCGTTTTCACGCTGAGAGCACCCTCTGAGGGATCCGTTTTAGTCGCAGAACGTTAAACGATTGTCTAAATATGGTAATGGGGTGTTTCTAAGAGAGCATAAGTAAACAATACTGGCAAGAGATTGCATACCAATGACTTCTGGAGTTTTAAAAAAAAAACCTCGGGTTGCTAGTTTAGTATATACTAAAGAGCTCAACTGATGAAATAAAGCGTAGTATTCTAATTACCCAGAATTCCAGCTCAGCCTGGTTAACGTAGCAGGGACGTACTAGTGTCAAAGGCGAGCAATACATTTTTGACAACCTTTTGGAAAATTTAACGTAAACAGAGGAATTATGAATTTAAAAATATCAACAACAGGTTTCGAGAAAAGTTCGTCCTTTTCTGTGGGTTCATCTTTACTTCGGATTTTTTATAAAAAATATGAATATAAATTTTCTTGGAAGAAAATTTAAGATAGCACATGCACGGAAGTAGAAATTTCACACGAGTAACAGTGGAGTTTAGTTAAATCAAGATATATAAAAGAGGAAAGCTGAGATGCGAAAATTGGATCTCAGGTTCCATTTCCAACCTTTCTCAATTCTCGCCACTTCGATTCAAACTTTTATTCAGTAGAAACATTTATTTTCATCAATACTTAGTCTTGTTGATCTACTTCCTAGTAAACACGGTTTTTTCATTACATCTTTGTTACTGTCCATAAAGATAGACTAACGATCTTTCTCAAAACTCAAAGCTATAGCTAGAGCAGTTTAAAACTAACAAAAAACATAATTAATTGAAGATACCGTTAAAATATAATGGTCTCGTTTCTGAGAGCTGACGTGATGCTTTCTTTAAGATAGTCCGATGATATGACAACTGATCTTTAATTTAAAGTCCCGTCGACTCGTTCATTATCTTATAAATAGAAAATCTCCCTTGACAAATTCGTATCAACTTGATAAAAATAGAAGATACCTACTTTTAGAGTGAAGTGTCAGGACAATCAAGGATAATCACAGAAGGCAATGAGAGCTCTCACTAGCGGCCAGCAAAAACCCGCTGT
Source organism: Phenganax subtilis (assembly GCA_025434845.1). NCBI lineage: Eukaryota > Metazoa > Cnidaria > Anthozoa > Malacalcyonacea > Clavulariidae > Phenganax > Phenganax subtilis. The sequence continues at coordinate 49,974 of JAOBYK010408679.1, forward strand.
GAAAAAAGGGAAAAGATTACATAACATGCTGAGTTCGCACCAAGGAATAGATAACATGAACTATAAGCAGCCGAGTTACCTTGCATAGTTAAAACAAGCATAAAGATGACAAGTGTATAGCATTCACGCGTATCAATGCTCAAAATAGCAATATCTCACCTTGCTATGGAGATTAATTTGCACTTTCAAATAGGCTGCAGTATCAAGTCTGAAGAGCCTCGTTTTACAAACAAATTATCAACAATCAATTTAGAGTTTGTCTGCATAAACACGTTAAGTAAGACGAGGGCAGTTTCCTGTATTGGGAGTACTTTGAGAATGCGAGGAAAGCGTTGTGCGCTATACTGAAGTACAAAAGCAGCGCAAAGCATGCTGGTATACGACAGTGATAAAACGTTGAGACAAAAGATCTATACACCGTAATTAGAAGTTATGAATTGCAGGAAATTGTTTTTGCAATAAAGAAAACACGTTTATTACAACAAAACCATAGCAGCGTTGCTCTTTCTGTGCACAACTTTCAACCTTATCTCCAAAATCCAAAGCCAAGCTTTTTATTCTCATTTCGCATGCTTAAGTCTAGTGTATAATAAAAATTCAAATATTTTGCCGTGTCGACCTTTGTGTAAAAATCATGATTAAATAGATTTTTCAAACTAATTGTCCGTATTTGCATAAGAAAACCTTAAAGTTATTTCATAAGTTCGCGAAAAATAGGTGGGTGTTAAATTCACTGCTTCGAAAGTCAAATATTGTTAAAGAACATGATTTAAAGTTTAGTGGATAACTATAGATATTTATAAATATATATAACTATTCGAGTACAAATTACACCTATTTAAGAGAAAATGAGAACAGGATTTTCGGATAAGACTTTTAGATTATAATCAACTACAGAAGAACCAAACGCTAAACTAACGGATTTTCTCAGTCGAGGTTGGATAAAACACGCCTTGAGCGCCACGTTTCAAGAAACATAACAAAATGCACCTATTATGGGAGCTTTAACGCCTAGTTTTATTTATTTGTTTGTAAAAGTTTGCTAAGTCAACGTATTTGTTCGCTGTTTGTGTTGCAGCTATCAAACAGAACGAAGTAAGACTTGATGTGATTAGGACGCAACTTCGTTAACCCGTCAATACTGTTAACTCAATTCAAATTTAAACTAGTTTCGGCCGAGGCCAGTTGTGGCTAGCTATCTGTGGTGTAGTGGCGTCAACACGTCTCTGCCCAATTCTGCCGCTTGAACTTTGATTATAAAGACAAGTACGCCCATTGGCAGACTTCCTTGTCTTCTACACAATATATACAAGAGCTTTTTCCTTGCTATTGTCAAGCCGCGGCTCAACACAACTACACAATGATCAAAAATCAAGAAAAATTCCAACAGAACTTGTTAAAACTAAGTTTACGGTAGAGCTTAATACTGCTATGAAGTTTAATACAATTGTACGAAAGTTTTTTGGCTGTAGCTATATAAATTCTACTTGTATTGCTTGAACGTGCTGAGTTCGTCACGACCCGTGGCCCAGCCCACTTGTCGGAGCGGCAATTTATCACGCTATTTAAAGCACAATTTCCAATTTATACATGATTATACAACATTCTATTGTAACTTGTCATGAACGCACAGACCAACTTGAACACAAGCCTAGGTTTTATTGAAACAATCAATGTTAAATTCCTGTCGTTGGTTTAAGAAATTGAGAAACATTACAGACTGATTTTTTGGGGAGAACCAAGGCGGCAGCACCTAATTACACAGCGATAGACGGTGTTATCTGGCAACTAAAGACTAACATCTCAAGACAGATATAGATGGACAATAGCGCAAAGCAACCGACACGAAGCGGTGTTGTTAAATTTTAAAAGATATTTTATTAAATTTTTGCAGATATATTAACCGTTATATGTTGGCGTCTTCCAGGCGTCATTCGTCAGGTAAAGGAGAGGCCCTGGTGAGGGTTGAAAAAAACTTCGTACAAAAAAAATATCACTTCCTTGACGTATACTTGTACTTATAATTATTTACTTGAGGTGTTTAAACAACAACTACTTGCCAATATAAGGTTTATATGTAGTAATACGTAATTATATTTTTTTGTATATGAATTGACTGAACCGCAATGTTTTAAACATTGTTAAACACGAGCCGATAGACGAAACTAAGAACAGCAATTTCGATGAAATGTTGTGAGATGGCAATAGATCATATGAAGATGAACGTTAACCGCTAGGTTTAGCTTTTTACAATCTGCAACAAATAAAGTTATAACACATACAGTTACAAACGAGTCAAGCATATCAAATTTGACATCACACACAAAGAAAGCGTGACATTCCTAAGTTCCATAAGCTGATAATTGCATCGTAAATATAATTTTCAAGCGAAAAGAAGGAACTAAATCAATTGTTTTTTTCTTCAATTTCTTTGAAGTGTCCTAATCCATAAGAATGGAACAAGCCTTTATAGAGTGTTAATATCAATGATTCGTCATTTCAGAAAGCTGAATGGATAAATATCTAGAATCTTTAGTACTTCATCTTAAAATTAAGCATAGCAATTATACTGACTAGTGTGTTTGAAAAATAAGAAAGATTTCTCAACATCAAAATTTCTAAACAGTAGAAAGTCGGTATAAACATAGCCTTCTCTTTAAGTGATAACTTTCAAAATATGAAATATTTGTGGAGAGTCTTGGAAAAAATTCTATTGTCCCAGGAAACAGCTTTCATAGAAGGCGACCTTCAATTTCCTACTATAGATATTTTCATGTATGGGGCAGTTCTAGCATTATTCACAAGCATGTTGCATGCAATTACGCGTCAAATTCTACTCCAGTAAGAGTAACATTATCAGAGATATAAAATGTTATGATACACAATTGCAGAATAGGGACTGCATTTACGCTAGAGTCAGAGGTGTTTAAACTTTAACAAGGGGGATAGTAAATAGAAGAAGTATTATAGGATTTTAAATTGTCTGTTTTCTTAATACGATCTAAGCCTGACATGGATTTAGTTTGTTCCCGTCCCGTCAAGCTAGGATTAGAAAATATTAAGTGTTTGTTGACTTTGTCATGATATCTTGAAATTTAGATACCAAGATTCACATCTACACATCCCTCTCTTGAATATGTGTACAGGTGGGTTTCGGTATAAGACACACAGAAAATCGATTCACCGGTCAACTTCAAAAGTTTATAAATTTATAAGAACAAGTAAATCAAACTTATTATTTTCTCGTTTGCATGTTTTTCACCACATACAAGACTATATTCCACGTGTAATGAAAAGAATTTATATTATTTTCTCGAGATAACTGCGAGGTCACTATCATCTACAGCTATCCAATTCCGCCCCAGTAAAAATATATCAGTCGGAGCTATATTGATGAGTTGACATCTTTTCCCCTCTCGAACTGCATGCAACCGTCCATTTTTTGTTTAAAAATCCCGTTGAATTCCTCGGCTTATTTTGTTAAGTGTTTGCATGCAGCAAAATTGTGAGTTGATAAAAACTTGTTTATTAAAACAATAATAATAAATCAATTAGTATCACAGATGTGAACTTGTTAATCTAGACAAAATAATGAAATACTTTGTAGTGACGACATCTGTAACCACAGGAATCAGCGCATACAGCCGTTATTTTTCATAGAATTTAATTTAAACTTGATCTAGAATCTTAATAACGATGGCTTCTTGATTTATAAATGACTTAAAGCAATGAGAATATATAAGAAATATATCACTGGTTTACTTAGATTATTCGTGGCTTACTACAAGAGAGTAGCGTATTAGTTTTATGTCAATAGATCATTTTCATCTTTTGCGTTTTTTTAAAATCAATATACAGTTATTGTAACATTAAAATGACAAGGACTTTTTGACCAAAATAAGACTCAAAGCTATGTATTTCAGCAGTTTTTGAATGGCAATGTAATGCTTGATAATCTTCATTAAGCCAAAGCTATCATTAGTAATGATCAATCATACAGAAGATTAATTCCTCGATCATCCATCATATTTATTTATAATCTTATGAAAACTCCACTCACTTACTTTTGTAATACAGATCATGGTACATGAAGTCGTCAATTATACGTCACGGATATAAATAAACATGAATATAGCAGGACTGTATTGATACCGTAGTTCTCATATTCCTATACTTGGAAACAGCGTCAAAGTCTCGCATAAAATTCAAATCTTTAAGAACTAAAACAAATGGCCGTGAGCTTTATACCCGCACACAAAACTAGATGAAATCGCGTGGAATGTGCGTGGAAATTGCGTGCAAAGCATGGGAAAAAATCAACTGCGTCCTTTCCAGCATGCATTGCGAGCGTAGCGCAACTTTCATTCAGGAGACTGATCACCAGTTTTTTTCCTACGATGAGTGCATACTACTTTCACAACAATAAATATATCTTTATTTTTCTTTTAGGTTTTTGTTAGTTTTCTGACCGCTTTACACTAAAATATATAGATTACATTTTTACATTGTTAAATAAAAGCTTGACACCATTACTGTCATACATAATAAATACACACTGTACGTTTATGTGAAATGTTGACACGCAAGCGATTGCAAGAGAATTTTAGTGAAAAAGACAGAGAACAAGAAAGAATGGATTTCAATCAACCCCTAACAGACAACTCTGTCATCTTACTGAAAGTCCTTACACATGCAGCTTATGGGGTATACTCCGTGCCGGCATATCTTATTCCAGCTTAGAGTTGCACAATCAACACGCATTTGAACTTCGTATAAGAATAGCTAGGAAGGTGACGAGCTCATTAACGTCTTTGATGCTGTGGCACGTGATGTCTCCAGCACTCTGGTGGCTGCAGCAATTTTCCTTGATGCTGGTAATCTCAGGGAGGTTTCTTCAAATGATATCGAAGGAGAAAGTGAACTTGTTAAAGAAGAACTTTCTTCATTTTGTCTGCTTTCACGTTTCTGTTTACGCCATTTTGCTCGGCGATTTTTAAACCATACCTATACATCAAAAGAAAGCCTGTTACAACTGGATGCAAACGATGCTTCATGTTACATTGTTATAAACTATACGTGCTGTACAAAAAATGAATCATGAATCAAATACATGCATGTCATATTTTCCACACGTGTTCGGGCAGTTGACTTAAGTCTGGACATTAATGACTGAATTAGTTGCCTAAACACTCATTAACGCTTATTAAAAGAAGCTAATTTATCTGATAGTAAAATAAAACAGGCTATATATGTACATATATATATCTTGACATCACTAAATGTAGACAATTCTATCTAAAAATTGACAGTTTTGCAATGAGCAGGTACGATGTGCGAGTTGTATCGGCAATGAGTAACTTCGCTGAAGAGCTTCAATTCACACCTTGGTCCGAATCTAGACCAACGTGAAGGCGGCAATCTTTACAAACTGTTGCTGGCTTAGTGATAATGTTTGTAATAAGATTAAATAGGATTTGATTTGAACGAGGCACAGGAAATAGCGAGCAACGATTAGGGGACAGCCAAGCTTTTAAACTATATGGAGACAGGAAAAATGGACTTGACTGTTTTAGTTCCCTTATGTTCCTATAATGGCAAACTTTTGATCTAACTATTTTCCACCGCTAATAGCGTCTTACTATTGTTTCATGTAGTTCACTAAAAAACAATAGTCCTTACCATATTAAAATAGCGACGTTCTATCAATAATAGTTTGAAAACATGCAACCGATGGAATAACGAATTTTGAAATAAACATATATAAATATACTGCTCCACTGTAATGCTTTGTCATAGCTGACTGATGATTTGAGTCATTAAGTTCAGTGATTACAGTTTATGGCACGTGCCGATATGTAACAACACTTATCCCGTGTATCATGAATTACCCCAACTTTTCTTCGTCTTTTTGTACGTTCTATTTGCAGTAAGGTTAATCTTTATTTCGCACGAGGAAATGTTTCTACTCTCTTTATAGTTTGATTCAGTGCATGAAACACCGCTGGAGGTTTTTTTCGGCAGAAAAATGACGAACAACGAAAGACATGATGACAGTTCTTGTACGGATCTAAACTACAGCTTGTTTCACACAGCAGTATAACAGAAAGACAGCAGAGAGTGGTAAACTTGAAATTTTCATGAGAAAACGATTTTAACTGTTTTTCACAATACGTGCACTAGTAAAGAAAACAAGTTTGATTTACTTGCTCTTGCTAAGTGTATAAACATCTAAATTTGAGTACTATTCATTGTTCTATGCGGACACTCAAAAAATTAGAGCTAATTTCAAGAGATAGTCAACTTTTTAATCTTACTTCAACGCGTTCTTCTTTTAGACCAGCTTTCATAGCCAGATCTTCTCTCAAAAGTACATCTGGATAATGAGTTTTTTGAAACGTTTTCTCCAGCAACTCTAACTGTTCCTCAGTAAAAATTGTTCGATGACGACGTTTCCGTTTCGGTTGAAAACGAAAGAAGTCGGAAGTGTACGGCACAGGTAAACCAGTCACTAGAAAATACAAAACAAAAAATGGTTGCTTAAATCTATAACGGTTCTACACACTGATTTATAGATAAAACAGAAAGAAACACTGTGATCTTATAAAACTATAGTTATTAAAATTAATTGTTGGAGAAGTTATTGGTCATTTCTAACTTTTAGATCAAAAACATTAGAAACCCTTGAAGGAAAACACAACAAAAACTACAGCTTTCTGTTTTATTTTTTTCAGACAAAGAGGAAGAACTGATGTTTTCCATGTACTATAGTCAAGTACATGTTTTTATCAACATTGCATGTACAATATAAATCTATACAAAGAGATCACACTTGCGTAAAACAAATGTATGTAACGTGTAAAAGTAAAGACAACAAAAATATGCTTTCATGGATAAATTTTACAACTAAATTGTTGTCTTTCGAGAAGCAGAATTACAAAGAGCAATACATTTTCCAACAACAGACAAATCTTGATACTTACTCAACTGATTGAAAAAACTTGCTTGGCTAGGACAACTAGGACAACCTATTGGTATCTGACAAGGAGCAAGGTATTGGTAGGTAGGCCTTGATAAAATACTATCAATACTGAAAGATGAACTCGCAGACATGATTGCTTTGCAAGCAAAGGTCGACTGAAGCAAGCACGTTGTCGCTTCAATGGGGGTTTGGTGTTTTTAAAAGGATTTACGTCTTAATCACGAGTGTTAATTTTTCTCACTGATAACAAAAAGATTCCGTTCACATCTTTTGCTTTGTGCTGATAGGAGGAGACCGTATAACGGATGTGAATTAATGATTGTTCGTATGTCAAAATTATGACAACGTTTGTCATGTATTTAATTAATAGTAACGACGGGCAGACTTTTAAAAGAACATATACATAAAACAAAAACTTCCAACGTACTAAGGGGGCACTGTGATAAAATTAGAACTGTTTAGTTATTCCAGACTAACTGAAAAGATTTTGATCTGCAGTTTTCTAACCGGACCCTGTACACTGTTTCACAGTATATCAACCATGCACTTTCCATAAAAGTTTATAAATTTTTGCTTATTTTCTATTTTTCAACATTGATAATGCTGAAGACATGGTTTTGACTGTTTTAGCCATCGTCATTCTAGTAAAATTCCCACGTTTCTAAGTTTTCTTACCAGCCCGGACGTTGTTAAAATAAAAATAAGAGCGGAAACCCAGGCGGCATGCATAAAATCGGTGTAAAAGTTTTTATAATGTCGCCTTAATCCTCAGATCTTGCTATCCTTTTAGCTTTGACGTTTGAAAAGTTCTTGAGAACTGAACATGTGTTTTGCAAAGAGTGCTTAGAGCTTTAGCGTCTTCGCATGAAGTGCTGAAAAAATAAAACGTCAAATGATAAAAAAAAAACGCCTCTTCACTTAACGAAAAACAAACAATAGACACAATGGATACTATGATAAACATCAATTACGAAGTCATAATCTTAAGATGTCTAACTTTTGGCACAGGTAGCTTAGTGCATGTTTCTTAATGAGTAAAAAATATCTATAAACGTTTTTAATAACTCTACAAACTTTTAGGCTAAAGTGGTTCAATTGCCGCAGGTACTGTAAACGTTGATACTAAAATTGGCAAAGAGCTACGTTATAACTTTACATATACAAATATATAGCTTTGCATATATAAATTTACGTGGTGTTTCCACAAAACTGTATATTAGAGTATAACGTTACAATTATTCTCAACTCTTTGCAAGGGAGCTAAATGAACCAGATTGGTTATCAAAGACATCTTCCTGGTAATATGTACACCCGGAAATTTGTATACTTTACTCAAGCTTCCGGGGGGAATTGTTGGTAGATCTTTGCAGGAGAGCAGCATATAGCAGCTTGGTTTACTCTTTAATCACTCGCTGTTGCGTTTTCATAACTAAATTTGCGCCCACCGCGAACTGTTTGTTTGCCGCACGTCCGATGTTGATGAAGAGCAAACATGAGGTTTCCTAATGCAGCGCACGCGTTAATGACCTGTACAAACACTCCCTAGCCAATTGTAAAAGTCTTGAAAACATACGGTCTATTCCCAGCTTTTCATTGCTAACTACAGAGAAAGTAAATAAAGCAAAAAGGCGCAGTTTTGAAAGCATCATGTAGAAATATGAATTCTAAATAAAATAAGACATTTTGCTGTAATTAGTTAAATTATCTCTGCTATGGTAAAGAGGAAGTTTCGAAAAGTTTCGTGAAAATGCGAAGGAAAAAATAGTGCATTGGTTACATCAACCTTCAATTGGCATTAATAAGAAAAAAATGTTCCATACAAGTTGAGAAGATAATATATTTAGACTATGTCAAAACAAATTTCAGAAATTTCCCAAAGTAGGGAGTCTCAGCATTTTCGGCCAAGCACCATTACACTCGCAAAATTTTAAAATTTCTTACCACGTGTTTACATTATCCGAAAATGACTTTATTGGTCAAATATTGAGACGGTTTGGGACACAATTGGAAATTTTGAAAAATTTCGTGAAAAAGCTAAGGAAAAAATGTCAGGTTTGGAAATATTACAAAATATTGAATGTTTTTCCAGTAAACTGGCTTTCATCAACCTTTTTTGTTAACAATACGAAGCCCAATACTCCATAGCAGTTCAAGCCTAATCAGCGATACAGCCAGTAGCAATTATGCAATAGACAGCGTAATAAGTTTATGAATTGTACGGCTCACAAATAGTTCAAATCGAGCCATATTTCTCCATCATTTCAAAGAGATTTAGCACCTAACTGTCGAATAGTCTTTATAAATCACTCTATAGATCGAGATATTAGTACTCAGATAAAGTATATTTTAGCATAAATAATTAGCTGATTGAATATTCCGTTACGTCAGGTAGATACATGAATCCTGATTGGCTGATATAGTATTTGAATGTACAGTCAGAGCTATTCTTAGTTGGGGGAGCGCGCCAGTATAAAAGGTGGCTTGTTTACGTTGTCACGAGAAAGTAGAAACCGTTGGGAAAGTCGTCGAGAGATGACTTATGAACGTGTTCCTGTGTTCAAAAGATTGTCCTCAAATAAGCTATGAATTATTCATACATTCACTTATTTGAAAATAATAGCTGGTCTATTTATGCTCTACAAACCCATGAAGCGATATAGGCAGCAATAATTATGCAATAGACAGTAAAAATATTTGATATTCGAGGTTCATTAACATTTCAAATCGAGCCATATTTCCCATATATTTCTCTAATATTTCAAAGATATTTAGCACCTGACTCTTCAATAGTCTTCATAAATCGATATTAAGTCGAGGTATTTTGAGTAATATTTAGGGTATTTTTGAACTCAATGATATATTAATAGTCCAGTGTCAATAGGTATTGAGCGCAGTAAATATTCCGTTACGTTGGTAGAGAAATATGAATTCTGATTGGCTGATATAGTATTTGAATGTATAGTCAGAGCTATTCTTAGTTTGGGGAGCCCGCCAGTATAAAAGGCGGCCTTGTTTACGTCGTTGTCACTAGAAACCGTTGGGAAAGTCGTCGACAGTTCGATTATAAACTCGTTCCCTATGTTCAAAAGATTGCCCTCGAATAAACTATGAATTATTCATAGATTCTCTCACTTGAATATAGTAGCTAGTCTATTTATGCACGACAAGCCCAGTACGCGGGATACTCCAAGCAGTGATTTGAAAAATCTGCGTAATAAATATGACACATATGACATGACATTCAAGGTTCATTAACATTTCAAATCGAGTCATATTTCTCTTATATTTCTCAAATATTTCAAAGAGATTCAGCAGCTAACTGTAACATAGTCTTCGTAAATCAACATTCAGTGTAGATCGAGGTAATTACTATATTTAGGGTATTTTTGAACTCAATGATACGTTCATAGTCCAGTGTCAATACGTATCGAGCGCAGTAAATATTCCGTTACGTTAAGTAGAGAAATATGAATTCTGATTGGCTGATACAGTATTTGAATGTATAGTCAGAGCTATTCTTAGTTTGGGGAGCGCACCAGTATAAAAAGCGGCCATGCTTACGTTGTCATTAGTAACCGCAGGGAAAGTTGTCGACGGATGACTTATAACTCGTTCCCTATGTTCAAAAGATTGTCTCGAATAAACCATGAATTATTCATATATTCCCTCACTTGAATATAGTAGCTAGTCTATTTATGCACTACAAGCCCAGTGCGCGATACTTCAAGCAGTCATATGAAAAATCTGCGTAATAAATACAATATGGATTCAAGGCTCATTGCCGTTAACATTTCAAATCGAGCCATACCTATTTCTCCAATATTTCTCAAATACTTCAAAGAAATTTAGCACCTAACTTGCTACATAGCCTTCATAAATCGATATTCAGTGCAGATCGAAGTAATTAAAATAATATTTAGGGTATTTTTGAACTCTATGATATATTCATATAGTCCAGTCACAATACGTATTGAGCGCAGTAAACATTCCGTTACATTAGGTGGAAAAGTGAATTCTGATTGGCTGATATAGTATTTGAATGTATAGTCAGAGCTATTCTTAGTTTGGGGAGCGCGCCGGTATAAAAGGCGGCCTTGTTTACGTTGTCACTAGACATCGTTGGGAAAGTGGTGGACAGTTGAGTTATAAACTCGTTCCCTGTGTGCAAAAGATTGTCCTCGAATATGGCATGAATTATTCATACATTCACTTATTTGAATATAGTAGCTAGTCTATTTATGCACGACCAACCCAGCACGAGATACATCACTGAGCAGTAATTTGAAAAATCTGCGTAATAAATAAATATATGACACGTATGACATGACATTCAAGGTTCATTAACATTTCAAATCGAGTCATATTTAACCAATATTTCTCAAATATTTCAAAGAGATTTAGCACCTAACTGTTACATAGTCTTTATAAATCGTTATTCAGTGTAGGTCGAGGTATTTTAAGTAAGTATTCCTACTCCAGTGTGAATACATTGTTGAGCTCAGTGCATAGTCCGTTACGTTACGTCAGGTCGAAATATGAAACCTGATTGGCTGATATCGTATTTGAATTTAGTCAGAAGTATTTTTAGCTCGAGGAGTGCATCAGTATAAAAACCGGCGTTTGTTTACATTGTCCCATTAGAAACCAGGGTTGCCAGTTTGGCGTAAAAAGCGCCAAATTTCTCGATTTTGGCTTCTTTTGACTTCGTTTGGCAACTAAAAT
>JAOBYK010408680.1:18810-36934 GCA_025434845.1 Phenganax subtilis
TATGAAAAAAACCCTTGAGATAAATAACGGAAATGATGAAAATGATATTTCGAAGGGACAAAAACAAGAACAGGTACAGGTCACACTTTTGGAAAACAAATTACCAGAAGAGGAAAAGATGAGTGGAAAAGATGCCGACCAATCGCAAGGAAAGAACCCCCAGCCAACAAATAACTTAGAAAATGGAGAAAAAGAATTGTCCAGCTCACCTTCGAGAACTTTGGTTTCAAAACCTTCTCAAAGTATACAAAAAAGGAAAGCAGGATTTGGTGATTGGCAGGAAAAAGAGTTCAGTATAAAACAGTTAGAGGGACATAATGATATAATTTCGTCTGTCGATATGGCAGCGTCAGTTCTGTTATCAGGGAGGTTGGTATCTAAAGTTGATTCAAGTTTAGGCGTTATAACTAGATGTTCATAAGACATAAAATTGACCAAACAGGAAAGGCATTCTCTAATTGGCGAGTGGTATCAGTATACCCCAGTCTCAACCAAATAACGATTGCTTATTGTGAACGGGCCTTTACGCTCTTACACACCGAATAATTGCAAACAAAAGGCACAACTTTCAAATAGATAATAAAGTCGTTAGTGAGTTCTCTCAATCCTGTCTCTAGTCGTGATACAATGCTTAAAGTTTGGGATACGGACACCGGAAAAGAAGTTCGCAGTATTGGGGGACATACTGGCGGAATAACATCGGTGGTGCTTGTTAAAAAGGATAATCATAGTAAGGAATTATTTAAAGTTTTGACTTTCATCTGAGAAGAACTGACTTTTAAAAGACTTTGCTAACGTGATAGTAGAATTAGGAAAGAAGCTCGCGGGGAACTTTCAAAATTCGTAAGTTGTTAAAAGTTTTGCTACTAAACTAGTAAATCTGTTTTCAATTTGAAGGTGAACAGTATGGTGGACACATTGGAGTAACTGGATCTCATGATTGTACAATCCGAATCTGGTCACTAGATGATGGTTAGTTTTTGTTTGTTTCCTCTTCCCTTGAACATATGATACATTTAATAAAGGTAGTACGTATGTCATGATTTTATAACACCACCTCCTTCGTAACTAGGCCAAGCGCTGCGTTCGATGTACGCGTATTCACCGGTGCTCTCTTTGGACAGAAGAAAAGAAGTTTTGCTTTCTGGATCAGGTGAGTTCATAGAAGCATAAACTGTATGCAAACAGTAGTAGACAATGATGATCAATTGTTCATTATAAAAAGATTAAATTATTTTATAATGGTGAATGCTTAGAAGCTGGAAAAGTCGAGTTATGGGATTTAGAGGTCGGAGATAACATTTGTTCAATACGAAATACTATTGATGATCATGCTGAAGTTACGTGTGTTAAAGTAAGTTACTCTCAGATGAGCAAAAAACATCGCTGGCAAAAATGACAACACTTTTTCCCTTAGTATATGGGAGAGCAAATTGCAAGTGGTTCATCAACTGGAACTGTCAAAGTTTGGGACGTAAGACAGCGATCATTGTTACCAGCGTTAACCTCGTATGACGAGAACACGATTTTCACAAAGACACGACGGATTAATTGCCTGGCAACAACGGATGACGTGATCTACTGGGGAGATAGCGGCACCAACATTAAAGCTTTGGATCTTAGAGCAGGTATATCTTGGAACAAAAAATTCCCTCCTCAAAATGACTAAATGATACGATTTTTATACTGCTAGGTAAAGTTCGCAAGTTAAAGAATCATCTTACTGAATTTGGTTCGACAAATGCTTTGCTCGTCAAGGATTCGCTGTTGATAAGTTCTGGTTATGATTTGGATAAAGGAACGGGATATTTAAACGGTACAAATTACAAATTACTTGTTGTCGTGTTTTACATGCAGTACTTCTCCGACAATATCTTCACTGTCTTTCTTTCTAGTGCGTTCTTTGTCCAACGAAGAATACCTAGCAACACTAAATGACGAAGTAACGAGTTATATTTCATGTTTATGTTGCACTGAAGTGCAAAGAGACACTTCATTGTGCCAACGGTTGTGTACTGGTGGATATGAATTGAAAATCTGGGATCAATTGTCAAAAAATAAAGCCAGAAAAAGATCAAGGTGACAATTGTTGAGAGAGTTTGAGGTTTTATATCACAAAAAAAAATCATCCTGTGATCCTTTAATATTGTTGTTTATCATTCTACTCAAAGTGTTCACATCACGCATGTTTCTATCAACTTAGGTCAGATGGCGACACTTCATTCATTACATCAAAGCATCTAAAACAATATAGCAGTTCAGAACAGATCGACACGGAGTCCAGTGACGAATCTGACAACGACAACCGTGACGATTCTTCAGAAGACGATGACAAAACTGAAGGCGGTCCGACAGCAGTCGGACAATCATGGTGTACCATTTCGTAGGAATCTCATTGGTGTTGCCGTGCATGGTTCACCATTGTACAATACAATAACGTATCAAAGATACCCCAGCCCTTGGACAAATAATGCTAGACTCAATCTCTTGCCTATAGTTTGGCAATTAACAGAAATATCTCAATAATTTATAAACTAAATTAAATAATAGCAATAACGATAATTTGTTCATTGTGTTTGTATGCCATAATATTTGCAGGATAATTAGGACAAAACTAGTTAATAAATCCCTGAGGCAATCAAGCATCCTTTTGCAAAAGTACACTGATCGCATTGGCGACATTGTGTTATTCTTCCTTTCACAAAATGAGATTTCCTCTACTAAACTGCCCTTCATTTGTGTTGTTTAAAACTATATCTGTACAAACAACTCAAGGTACAGCATCACAAACAGCTTTACCAAAAAATTGCCAACGACCATCAGAACCTTCACCAAGGATCACTCATATTGAGTTCTTGGAATATAGATGTGCAGCTCGAAAGAGCGGCATATTTTTCATCATCTTCATCCATAAATTCAACCAGATACCCATTCGAATCATGAAAAAGTGGATTGGAGCCAGCAAGCACCAATCGACATGGCAAGCCGTCGTCGTATGAAGCATAGTGTCTAATCAGGGTAGATATATCAGGAAATACTTTGTCAAAGCCCTGGAGAAGACAAAAACTATTTCATTAGCATGAAGAGCGTAAAAGGAAGTGGTGCTCAATGAATGGTCAAGCAGAATGGCTCAGAAAGATAAAACTGTGGAGAGCCTTTCAAATTTCATGAGAAAATGCAGGATAATGGAAATGGAACGCGCGATAACAAAACTAGCCACAAGAATAAGGTATAGGTATTTGCAAGAAACCACACAAGCTTTTTAATAAATGGGATTAATCACGATACTTCAAACTCAAAATAAGAGCAATTAACAAATAACTGAAACTCATACTGCCTGAAGCCGTTAAGACATTTTTCTTTATGACTACATGCATTCTCTAGAGGCGACGTTCCCACCCCTACCTGGAGAGCAAATCCATCTCTTTCAGGGGCAATCAAATAGTTTCCAAAGCCAGTTGGGTTATTTTCACTTTTGATGACTTTCATCGTAAGAGCGTAACATCCTGGACGACTTTGGCTGTCACGAACGAAAAATGTTCCTACGTCTGAACTTTCCAACATTTCCACAACGATTTCCCTTGAAATTAGTAAAAAATACAAGATTTACTCGTCTTTCTGTCTCCTGTCAATACACAATATTCCCAAGAAAAAAAATCTCCCAAAAAATTCCCAAACTAAGGGCCTGTTCATATGAGCCGGGCTAGCCCGGTTAACCGGGCTGAGTTTTGTCACCACAATATTCCCTGGTTATCAAAATAGTATTTGAATTATCTTCGGGGCAGCCTTGTGCCTAGTGCGGCATTCTGAATGTTATTTCCAATATTGTTTTACACAAACATTGAAGCGGCAATAAGGTGCAAAAGAAACATTTCAGCACGGCTAAACCGGGCAGGCCCGTCTCATATGAACAGGCCCTAAGATACCCATTATCTTCACCTACCTTGAAACGCCAGGAATATACCAATCCTCATCTTCCAACGTCAAGGATAATCTAGGTTCATCCCGAACCCTCCGTCTTAACTCTTCATCTTCATCAGCTCCTATCTCTTCCTCACGGATTTCAAGGGGTGGTTGATTTACGGTCTGTCTTCCCCTACTTGGAAGAGGAGGTGGAGTATCATCTGCTGTTGCTAGCAACACAGCAGCAGCATTTTCGAAATCATGACATGCAGAACGGTGAGTGGTAGAGGCCTGAATAGTTGAGTCTGAACTATGGATAGCCCTCACAGGAACATGACTTGTTGAAGGTGGCATCGAAACTAAGGGTGCACTTCGTTTGCGTTTTAGTGCAAAATCATTTTGGGCAGTGTTCAAGGGGATGTCGGAAGAACCTAACGTTTTAAAACCGATACTTGAATCAGAAGCATTGCGTTTTGCGGGTAATGCGGGTGGGACAACCTCTTGTGGTGAGCTTGGAGCACTTGATCGCCTTTTGAAGTTACGGCTTGGCAATTCTGGAGGATGATCTGCCTTCTGATTAGCGTACGATGTTTGAGTGCATGAACTGGTAGGACGAGGACTTGTGGGTATATCAGGAGGGTTCTCGTCTTCGTTTGGCCCAGGAGTAAATGCAAAATCATTAACTGAAGACGAGGATTGACCTAAGTTTTGAGGGGAGAATGGAGTCTGCCACTCAGATGGAATGGTTGGGCTGCTGATCCTTCGCATGTGGTTGGGAAGTTGGTGAACGTCAGCAGATGTTGAAGACAAAGGAGTAACTGATTCATGGGAGGTTGATCTATTTTGTGGGATTGCGGGAGGAGGTCGTCGCCTTGGGCGAATATCCAGGTCTTCATTCGGAGCCATGTTTTGACTTGCCTTTTGCTGAGCTCTGGGTGAAAAGGCACTCTCCTTGCCAAGTTCGTTGACATCAACTGATCTTGCTTTCATGTTTCGTCCATTCTTCACAGCATTATGACCCTCAGCCATCTGGAAAAGTAAAAAAAAATCTGATCATTCTTAGATGCTTTCACAAGATCATACAACAATATTATTAAAGTATACACACATGAATTTCCTGAGGTTAATGACATTGTTTATCTAACTTTAATGGACAAATTTACGCGACTGCACCTGCTGTTTAGCCCAACGTCGATTAATCATACAACAATATTATTAAAGTATACACACATGAATTTCCTGAGGTTAATGATATTGTTTATCTAACTTTAATGGACAAATTTAGGCGACTGCACCTGCTGTTTAGCCCAACGTCGATTAGCTCCTCTTTTCTGAGCCGCTTCTTCTAACTTATCTCTTCTTTTCAGAGTGTAGGCAAATGTTTGTTTAAATAGTTTTCCCAGAGCTGCACTTAGTTCCTCAGCATGATCTTTCTTCTTCGTGACAAATGTATGACAAACCACCTCCATGTCTGTTCCTGGTTGATGGGTCACATAAGCAAACAGTTTATTCACAGACTCCACCGTTGCATAGGAAACTCGCCGGAGTGTGTGCGCCATTTTGACAGTCTAAAAGTTGTCCAAAAGTGCAAACACTTACTACCAAAGTATCCCAGGGTCTTTGAAATTAACTTATCTCCCTACTTCATAGGAAAAAGTTACAGAAACATGATTCAAGTACAACCTAGGAAACAAAGAGCGAAAATGATCTAATTCTACCTTTTCATCCGAAGTCAAAACCTCCACACCATCTGGGGAAACTTGCAAACAAACTGGCATTCCATTTAAAAGTTTCTGCAAGAAAAATTATATTTTCTTCTTCTTTTCCATCTTGTGTTCCACTCAACTAGTTTTAATTTTTGGATTTTTCCTTTTCATTTAATTTAAACTTAAAACCTTACTTTTGCACAGTTCTTTAACTTGGCATCTACAAATTTGTTTTGTTCAGAGATGGTTAATGCTCTGTCACCATCTTTAACAGAGAAAGAGCCAACATACTAAAAACAAAATACTACATCATTATGGCCAAATATTTAAGATCTGCAACTTCAGTTTCCAACTATAAAGTTTTTGCAATCAAGATGTCCATACCACATCAATTGTTGAGCAACATATTATTTAAATACCATTGGAGAAGAAATGAGAAATATGCAGATACTTGACCCGATTGGGTTGCATGTAGCCACCCACCAAAAAATTACCGCAACGAATATGATCGCCTAAAACCATTTTGCTTTGGTTTGTTTTAAATGCTTGTGATTGGTATGGTATACTGCTTGCAGGATTATATTTTTAAGTACAAATGTGGGTCACTACAAGAGTAAATTTCAAAGAGTTGCAACGACTTTTTAGTGATAAGCTCATGAGTGATAGCAAATTTTAAGACACAATTGCAACATTAACTTGCAATTATACAGGAAATTTCGCTGTCGTGGTCAATTTGTAAAATAGGCATTTCCGTAAACCTTTACTTCAGTCATATAAGCTACGCAATAATAGATGGACGCACTACAAATTAGCATCCCGTAAGTCATAAAATATATTGCACAACATCCAACATAAACAACATGCTATTTCCCGCTTTATGCCGCAAATTTACACAAAATGGTACCTGGCAGTTTAATCTGGACGTTTTTGTTGTTTTATTCGTCTTCAACCCCATCTTTACTGCACAAGCCGCGGCAGAAGTTGGCTAGAATTTCATTCCTTAAATAAAATATCATAGACATACTGTATGTTTATATGAAAAATACAAGCAACCAAAGATAATATATTTAGCCCACGCGCGACCACGCGTGTAATATTTGCTAGTTACTATAGCAAAATTATGCTAAGCATCGACACATACCCCAGGTAGTTGAAACATTTGCACAAAGAAAGCGTTACACGGCACAAAATATTGATAAAAACTACAAAAGTGCATGAATACAATGAAATTAAAAGAACGTTAGCGTCATTGTTTCGCAAAGCTTTGCTAAGACAAGCCATTGGTAACAACTACCTAAATTTTAAACATTAACTTATGAACATTAGACTTTAAACGACCTTTAGTAGACTTTAGATCAGTGGGTTTACGTAACCAACCAATGACATAACGCACGTAAACGCTCTTCCGCTGAAATTTTTTTCAAAATGGCGACGTTACGAGTGCTATTTTTTGGTCGAAATCTGACGAAAATTGGTAAAGTGCCTTTAATGCAGGTGAACGTATTTTATAATTTCTATATATTTGTACTCAGAGAGAGTTTTACTATGGATTTAGTTCGTTGTCTTCTCCAAAACTGTGGGAAAACAGGATGCAAAGTG
Source organism: Phenganax subtilis (assembly GCA_025434845.1). Taxonomy (NCBI): domain Eukaryota; kingdom Metazoa; phylum Cnidaria; class Anthozoa; order Malacalcyonacea; family Clavulariidae; genus Phenganax; species Phenganax subtilis. The sequence goes on from JAOBYK010408680.1 coordinate 26,019, forward strand.
CTCGCTAATTTACTTCGATGGTTTGAATATTGTATATAATTGTTGGAAAATATGTCGTTGTAAATAAGATCACACTAATTTCAATTTGAGTGCATAGGTTTTAAAAACAAGCAGTGCATTCCAAATAACACAAATTGAAAATACAGAAGCGATGTTTGTAAAAACATTTGCGTTCGTGTATTATATAGTCTATTGTCGCAGATCGATGTATTGATATAAATTTACAGGTTTCTGCCGCAGCGTCCACGGCCACAAACACAGCAAAACGAACAAAGACGTTTTCAGTTTATCGCTGGGTAAGCAGCACTAAGAAAGTGCATTTAAATTTTGCTGATTTTCTGTTTTATGAAAGTAAAAAGCATGATGTAAACAAACACTCAGTAATCTTGAAATATTATGCAATACCCTCGTAAATACGTATACTTGTTTGTAGGACCCTGAAAAAGCTGGCGATAAACCACGAATGCAAGATTATGAAGTTGACATAGACAGGTTGAGAAAAGCATTATTTCGCTAGAACCAGTAATGAAAATAAATATTATTGTGATTGTGAACGTGTTCGTTTTTTAGTTGCGGACCAATGGTTCTTGACGCATTGATAAAAATCAAAAATGAGATCGATCCAACTTTAACATTTCGAAGATCATGCCGTGAAGGTAAATTGTAAGGCTCGGAAGTTTCGCATCGAAACAACACGACAAGGTTTTCTAAAATTTCAAAATATACTTTCAGGTATTTGTGGATCATGTGCAATGAATATTGGTGGAAAAAATACGCTAGCATGTATTTGGTAAACAAGAATTTCAATAAACTGCGTCGTATTATTATTAAAGAAGCTACTAAAGTGAAATGCCGATGTTTTTTGCTTGAAAAAATCTTCTTTAATCTGATCTAGTCGTATCGATGGCGCATCAACGAAGAAGGAAAAGATTTATCCATTGCCTCACATGTATGTCATTAAGGATCTCGTTCCTGTAAGTGCATTCAAGAGAACTATCTTGTCTGTGATATTAAAACCTGATTCTAGAAATAAATCTCAAGTTTTTTAAGAGTTTTCAAGAGTTTTAACAACTTGCAGGACATGACTCATTTCTACGACCAGTATCGTTCCATCAAGCCATATCTTATGCGTAAGGATGACATGGAAGCAGGCAAAGAGCAATTGTTACAGACTGTAGAAGATCGTGCAAAATTGGTACGAATTTAATTAATGCGTTAAGTGTTCCAAAGGCGTACTGCTTCTGGAGTATGCAGTTTGTGGGAATACTACTTCCATTCATGATTTTTATAATATTTATGACTATATATTTATAGGATGGGCTGTATGAATGCATCTTGTGTGCGTGTTGCACGACGTCTTGTCCTAGTTATTGGTGGCATGGCGAGAAATATCTTGGCCCAGCTGTTTTGATGCAGGCATATCGTTGGATGATTGATAGTAGAGTTAGTATTTGCGCGCTTATCTAATAAAAAAACACTTCAAGATAATTGAGTGGTCATAATCTCTGTACTTCATTGTTCTTTCAGGATCATTATCAAAACGAAAGATTGGCGATGCTGGATAACCATCATAGCGTCTATCCTTGTCATACCATCATGAACTGCACTATGACCTGCCCCAAGGTTGGTATCAAGAATTGTACTTGTTCATTGTAGTCAACACAACCAATGAGATCACGATTTTCCCTTTATCTAGGGTTTGAATCCTGGAGAAGCCGTTGGCAAAATCAAAACAATGATGGCATCTTACGAAAAACCTACTGAAGCTCAAATTTAATTTTTTTGGCATTAGACTTGTAAAGTTATATTATTTATAATTAAAGTGATATTACTTGCATGGTGTGTACCGCAAACCTTGGCTAAAACAAATATTGTCATGCAGGATTAGAAACAGACTGATACTAGAACTAGACTGATAGCATAGACTGATAGTGTATGTTTTCCATGTAGATTGCTTCATGTAAAAAAAATGTACATGTTATAACAAAAACAGAACGGTGTAATTGTTTTTGTTACTTTTTGAGTATGTTTAACGTTTTGTAAACCAACTATCGAATTTTCTTAAGATACATATTAAATTCCACACATTTATGTTACTGGAGACTATATACAAGTTACTTCCTAACAAGCAAACTTTACTACAGACAGCCGGATAGAGGTAAGCGACAAAAACTGGGGCAAAACACCACAAGTTCAAAACAAACAAAACTAATCCCACAAGTAAAGAAAGGCAGTCCCTTTAGCTTCCTTATTTTATCTGTACTTTTTTTCGATTACAGTCATCTGGCTTTTCCTATATAAAGCATCTTTATCTTCACACCGCCTCATAAATATTTACAAAACGATAAAAAGTTCATTATAACAATACAGTAAAAATGCCCGCCATTTTGAATCGCCGCCATCTTGAATTTTAGCAACGGCACTTGTTTATCACTGTTTATTGATAAACAACTACTGTGCGCAGAAATAATGCGCAATACGAAAAACTCATTTTAAAACATAGTTTAAATAAAAGTTAACTACTTTCCTTTTGATTCTCACGATCGAAACTATAAAACTCGGCTTTAATTAGACGAATATCTTAAAAAAAGTTTTTCTCAAGACAAACTAGTATAGCATTGGTAGACCAAAACCAATAAGCGTCCTTCGTAAAATGCATGCATGCATTTCTGATATATAAATTTTTTCCCAAACTTTCGTGATTTCACCTGTTGTTGGTAAACAATAGTTAATCCACTTCCGAGTGTGCCCAGCTGTCCTGAACATGAAAACAAATTGTCAGCACAATTCAAAAACTGTTTTCATTCTAATTAACCACATCCTGTAGAAAAACACATTCACACTACTCTATCGAACCTATGCTTATCCACAGTTCTAAAGACTGAACTCCGCAGTACCAAAATTGAATTCCAAGGCCAGCAAAAGATAAATGTTCAAGTACTGGCACTAGTACGGAGTTCGAAAATAATTAATACACCTATTCTGTGATCATTATTGTCTTTCATGGATAAAAATTACTCCAAAACGACTTGTCCTTCGACAAGTTTAATGAGTTAATTAACTCAATTGGCTGATTGCATCAATTAATTGTTTTGTTCTTAATTAATCAATGATTGCTCTGCAGGTAAATTAAGCTAAACATTGGATCCAGACTGTTAAACTGGAACATGGCACAGTCCAAGTTCAATCAATATCCCACCCGAAACTCCCGTTGTCAAGAAAACAGGAAAATGATACAGCAAAAATCGTGGAGAAACTGTAATTAGATCTCATTACAATCCCAGACGTATATATGGGTCGATAATTAGTGAAGGACATTATTAACCGTCATCTCTTCGCCAAAGTGGTTTGCCACAGACTTATCAACGACTTCGTTTGCAAGCACCGAAAAGCGTGCGAAAAAGTGTGAGAGAAGTATTAAAGACATCAAAAGAGCGCGCACCTTATTGACAGACAACACAAAAAGGTTCTTCAAGGCGAATCAAGCAAAGAGTCTCGGAGAGAAGCAGTAGAGAAAAGGTGCAAACAAAACGAGAGTTGCAGGAAATCAAGTTAGTGGACAAAGTGTTAGGTATTTTCAGGATGTTTCTCACGCGGAAATTACTACTCTCTTGCATCCTGTTCGCGCTTGTATCACGCACTATTGCGCAGAGGAAAAGAGAAAGGTGTGGAGGTCCTTTTTGGACAAATTGTAAGGTAAGCATTTGCGGTCCATTCTTCTGAAGTTGGAACGAGCTCTTACAACTTATTCAACTTATGTCTCTAAAGAATCTAGATTTCATTAACGCATCTTCATTTTCCAGCAACTTATTCAGGGTCGCATGCTCGCATGTAGAAACAATGACCCCCAATCTCACAAATCGACGTCAAGTTATCCAATTTGAGTTTGGATTGATACAAAATCAAACACCTACCCAACTCATGAGCAACAAAAATCAAAGAATGTTTTTAACTTAAATCGAATTTCACGCCGCTTCAAAACCACTTTACCGCAACAATGCATAAGTGTAGTCCAGTGGAAGAAGTAATATATCTCTAACATGTTAGACAATTTCAGTGAAAAAAACATGATACCGAGGCACTTCTGTGAACAGCAGAGACTTTTTTTTCTTTGATTCGCAGTGTGTGTAATTCTTCCAAATGTAACAGTGATATCAATATCAGAGTTATTATTCAACAAGTTGGAAGTAGTTATGTGATGCAATTATTTGGAATCGGTCTAAGCCACCTTTTTTATTGCAAAATATTGATGCCCTATGGCACTGATATGATGCACAACTTGTGATAATCTATTACGGTGTTTGTTCACGGTAATGTTCGAGTCAAGAGAGTCAAACCTATAGACCTAAAAACATGTTTTCTCGTTTCCTTATTTTGATGTTGTTTCAGATGTGGAAAAGTTTTGTTTTGTCTATTTTTGCGGTAAATCTCAAGGGCGCTTCGCATCCCACTATCAGTAATTTATTTCATAGTAATTTAGTGCAAATAAGCTATTCGTCATCAATATACAGTACAATGACTGAGATAAACTGGGCCACATAATGCAGTACCTACACTCTAAAGTTCACCAAAGTTTGCAGAGAAGTAGAAAAATATTAAGCAAATACAATGAACTCTTTCGTCATCATCTAATGCAGTGAACTCAGACTTAGCTATAGTATTTGCTCTAGTATTTATGATTTTTCTGGTTTATATTTGTGCAAACATCTTCATTTCGCGTTACCCACCAATGCCGAAAGACCAACGCCCCATGCCAGACGGGCAATTTTTATGGCTAACTCTTAACGATTCCCTGGAGCAATTTTTTCTGCTTTTTCAAGCTAGACAATTTTATTCATCATCTCATTGATAAAAACTTCCCAATAAATTATCGCTACATGTAAAAGTGCGTCAATTGCTTCTTAATCTCTTGCGCACGTCTTATAGAACGACCAATCAGCCACCGCTCAGACTGCAGGCACTTTTTGATTACAAATATATCGTCTAGCACTCTTTGTTAATTATTTGTTAACCTATTTCGCAATCAACCAACTTCGTAGTTATACATGTGTACACTGCATGATACTTCACATGTGGTATTACAGCAATACAGTTCTGCTAACTAAGCCAATACATGCTGGGCCTCCCATTCACCTTCAGTTTTCATCACACGTCAGCAGTGTTAATTAAGAGTTGATTTATTTTTTTCGCGATAAGGCTACACGTGATCTGATGGTCGTCCTTCTATCTAACTTGCCTGACGCCGACTGCCGAAGTAGGCAGAAACTTAGTCACGTCAAGGCATGCAATTTAAGAATTTGAAACGGCATAGCTTTTAGGCATGCGCCATCAGTGCTGAGAGTCCACGTCGCTCCTATAGAAGTGAATTTTAATTTTGATCCACTATACCCAAGTTCAAGCCTTTGCCTTTGGACTTCATCAGATATTCAATGTCCAGAAAAGCCACCAAAGCGACAAAGTTTATTCAGCTAATGTTTCATGAATTATCAATGTTTAAATGAGATACTAGACAAATAAAGTACAGCAAGCTAGCTGGGAGAGCGAAGAAAGAGTACACAGCTGAATAAAGACAAGATTGTTGAGGAGACGTGAGAAGGAGGAGTTCACTACCGATTACTAAATAATTTAAAATAAACGAACGTAAGATAAACTAGATCTAAATTCTAAAGACAGTAAAACCATACTCAATATCACAAATGCAAACACAGCACGAGAAGAGAGAGCCAGTCAGTTCAGTCAAAAAAACTACAGGAGGGCCAGGAAGAAAGCACGTGCACTGATCATGAGAACCAAAGAAAACGACAAATACAAAAGGAATATTTTCCTTGAAACGCTGTCGACAAACAATTTTCCCACAACTACCTCCTAATTATCACTTTCAATACGTTCTTGATCGCGCTGATAAACCGTCATACACTTGAATCAAACGGAAACTTTAAGACTTTGTTTGGTAATTAAATAGTCACTTCCGTAAACAAGGATTTTCTCCAATAGGATGAGACCAAAAACTGCAAAGTAATGGACTCTTTCATTGCCCGAAGCACTTGCCAACCAAATGCGTTGCAGAAATATATATATATATTTCTGATCCTCAGCATAAAGCACTCCTTTCTTTAGGCAGACTTGTTCCACGTCCATCTATTCTTAAGCCGTGCAGGGTTACTTAATACACAGAGAACGTGGCTGGGGATTGCACAATGCTGCAAGAATTTCCCTGATTCGTTAAACATACTACTACACATTATAATTTGTCTGCTCACAAGACTACCTCCTCTTGCAGGTCAAAAAACAAAGTACAAGACGACTGGCAAGCCAAAAAATTCTCTTCCATAGACGTATGAAGATCCAGATGAACTCATTTCGCTCGTTATCCCGAAAGAGTTTGAAAGCTTAAAACAACTCAGAGAAAGTCTGAATGATGGCGACATCAGGAATCGTTACCGAATGGTGGTTATAATAACATATGTGATCTTTAAAGTTGTTTTAATTGCATTGAGCAAACTGGTGGAAGATAAACCGAATACTTTTAGTGTTTCAATTAACTTCATCTTTATGTACGAGCAGTACACTCGAGGGGTGAATTAGTCGAAAAATTTCGTACAAATCCCAAATCTCAAGATTTCAGCAGCAAAAGCTGCAAATGCCAAATTGGGAAAAAACTCGAAGATTTGGGCCAATATCAAAAAATTTCCGCCAAAAATGAGAAATCTTGAAATCCCATGAAATTTGGCAAAATGAACAAAAATCTCTTGGAATTTTGATGGGATTTTTATTCCAAAACATTTTCCCACGATTTTTTCCGAGTTATTTACCCCTCAAGCACTTACATTAGTCAGATTTTGTGCTGAAAGCAGGCGCGAACACGTGTAAAAATTTGTAAATAAGGCTCACCTGTATAAAACAACCTTTGAAGAAATTCGTGTCACTCAATCTTCCTGCATATTCACCAGGAGTCTATATAAAGCGACGTAAATGAAAATCAGGAAAATTATTATCATGAAGATATAACAGAGTGGTAAAAACGGTTAGGTGGAAATAATAAAAGAAACGATGTGTAGATAAAAGTATATAGTGCATGGTCGTAAGTAATAATAGTGAGAGATTAATGCCATATAATTACAAATTTCATATTTGGTCATACATGGCAGTGTTCTTAAAACGTCCCATTTTTTTCAGTTGGTTAATCAATTAGGTTAGACAATAACTTTTAGAGTTTTTCGATAATATGATCATTATCAGAGTAATTAAGCTATGTTTAAACAATGATAGTTTTTATGGCAACAAATAATTGCTCTAAATTGCACTTGTCCAAACCACAACTCTAATTTAATGAATAAACAACGCGTTTTTAACGTTGCTGATGATGAAACCCGGTTAGTATAAGAAGAAATAATCGTTTTACTTAAAAGAAGATACTGATAAGGCAATATGTAAGAGTTCGCCTGAACATTTCCTCTGCGTTTTAATTATAAATGTAAATGGCTTTCTATTACCTCAATTCTAAACTTGCAAACAAACGCTATCACTTCGCATAAGCTCAAAAGTTTTGATCTCACATGAGGCAAGTCAAAGCACAACAGCTGGTATTATCTGCTTTAGTAGTAGTGACGAAAGTTGACTACAATCTACAATCCTCCACAAAAATTATGAGACTTCCCAGAGCAAAGTGTGATTGTGCCTCCTGTTACCCCTAGAGAACAATGTTGGTGGTGATGAAGTTGAAAAGTTGGTGCTTAGTACGTCTGCTACCTTCCAACATTGCTTCAAGGGGGAGGGGGGAACAGAATGATAAACCAATGCCATGAACGTCAAGATTTTATTAATTTATATGCAAGTCTCGATATATTTTGTGAAGGGGTCGTGTAGCCAGGACCTATTTTTTCTGGGGGGGTCAAATACGTTTTAGAAGTGTCAGGAAGCATGCTCACTCGGGAAAATTTTCAGTTTTCAAAGTGAGATGCCCCCCCCCAAACATATTCCTCGCCGGTTTTCAACGTTTTAAAAAAGTGGTTTTTAAAATGATTGGGGTGGCAAAGCCCCCCTTGCCCCTCCCCCCTTGTCTACGCCCCTGTTGTGAAGGAGTGTAGAGGCTGTAGAGCAAATTGAAGAAGACATGAATCGTAATATTTTTATTCATGTACTTTGATGACCATGACTGAATTTTTCCAACAAATTATATTTCTAGGTAGTACAACAGTGAATCCATTTTCCAGCTTAAATACATACATGCTTTGTTTCATTTCCAATACTACAAATACGTTGAAGCAATTAATAATTAACTATAACAAAGAACTAACACAGAACTTATCATTTACAGTTAGGGCAGCCGTTGTAATGTTTACGCACAATTCAAATACAAAGCACAAATATCTATTTAGATTCATGGCATAAAAGATTAATTTCACAAAATACACGTACAATAGCCGTTTGGTGGAGCAAAAAAATAAACATTGTGGAAGATATAAAAGGCAAAGGAAAAGCTTATGGAAGTGTCAAAATTTTCAGGAGATTTTCAGGATAAAGTGATCAGTTTGGTTTGCAGGACAATGAAATCAGTAATAGTGCTAACTCTGACGCTGTGCGTAATGCAGTTGATTGAAGCGAGAGAAGACGAGGGATATAGCTCGATGCCATGCAGTACACATCCGAAGATATGTCGCAAACGAGATTGGGTAAGATTTTGGTCTTCTGATCTCCATAACCACCGCAGTAACGAACTGTGGCGTTTTCCTTTGTGGCTGAACCCCCTGGGGTCAGTTGTTAAAGATGAATTAGCGTTAACTCTCGTTCAAGTTCAACAAGTTGTTTTCGTTTCTATACTTCTGCATGTCCATTTTTATCCTCAAAACTTTGCAGACTAAGATCTCTACTGCTTCAGACGAGATTTGCAGCCAAATCATTCCAATTTCATAAACAAGCAGTTGAACACTTTGCCTCCACATTTACATTAAACCACGATTAAGCCAACCAGCCTTTGAACAACTGGCTGCTGGTGCTCATATCACTGCAACTTTTTAAGGTCCGTTTAAACGGGCGATCTTCGATGCGATTTTTCTCGTGTTGAACGATGTGAAAGAGTGGATAACTGGCAAGTATACTTGGTCTAACAATTTTGCCCATCTATTCGCCAGTCAACCAACTTGATCACATACGCTTAAAGGAGAAAATCGCATCAAAAATCGCGCGTGTAAATGGGCCTTTACACACATGGTTATAACTATTTGTCATGTCTTTTTCAGGAAAATTTGAAAACAAGGACGTCAGGCAATGGAAATGAAAATGAGTATAAGCTCGACGATGATTTTATGAAAGCTTGGGAAGACTATGTACATTAAATATCGAGACAGTTGAAAATGACCTTCGAAGTTTTGACGTTTGAAATTAATGTTAATTAAGGACAAACGTAAACAACCTAATTAATGACCATGTTACGAAAAGTAGAATAGACTGAATATATGTTAATGTTATACCTATAATTATTTAGTGTCGATAAATACCATTGACATGTTGGATAATAACACTCTATCATCACGATGCGAGTAATATTTCTCTACATTCTGTTATGAACTAGATCATCTGAATTAAGCAACCTTTTTAAAACCATATTAATTGTGCTGAAATTTATGATTAGAAACTGGACATGGAATTGACCTTTACCGGAAAAATAGGATGTGAAGTATAGGCGGAATGTAAATGCACCAAGACCATAGAAATGATAGACATATAGAATGCGTGCTGATGACGAATCATGTTTCCACTTTTTCTCTGTGCATGCCCTTTTGATTGCGCCATTTTGAATTTAGAAATAAACGTAACTTTCGCCAACCGATTTATAATTTACAAAATACAAACAAAGCATATTGAAACAAAACTCAAAAGCCCCGCTCCTTGTGCAAAAGTCCCGAAACCGCACGAAATTCTTCATTGCAAGAGTCTGAACCACGTAAAAATACTCTTTTGAATCAGCTGCTTTGTTGAGAAAACGGTTTACTGAAACGAGATAGGGGCTCGCATTCTACCAAGATCCATTCACTCTCGTCTACCTATCACCTGATAGCATTTTCAATCGATACTGACATGATGTAGCATTTTCTTAACAAGTTGTTACACTGCAGGCGCACATTCTTCACCATCAAAACTTGTTTACAGTAACAAGACGGCAAAAAGAATTCCAATCATGCCCGGTGCTCAGACCACGCGCTTAAAAATACTTAAATCAAAATTTAATCCAAAACATGATATACACAAGGAGATAAAATGATGCCTAATATGGGTATATCATTATTGCAAAATGTCAGTCAACCATTGTGCAAATTGTAACTATCACGGTCTCGTTGGAAGTACTTCTTGTTACACTTGTGGAACTGGAAAACCGGAACAAACTAAGTTGACTCTTGGCATATCTCAAGACAAAGAGTTCGAAAGATAAAGAGCGTGAGAACCTATGATTAAACGTAGTGTACAAGACTGCCTCTCACTGTGATGCTTCAAGAAAATACAAAATAAAACAAATTCCGAAAATGGACATCTTGTGTTCTTGATATTCAAGATGTCTATTTTCGGAATTTGTTTCATTTGTATTTTCTTAAGTTGTCTGCTTACCGTGGTTATTGTGATGCTTTAGTTTTAACTACAGTGTCATTACATGGTCACATGTACTACGCCTACTCTCGAGTTAAGAATGTTTCTTTGAACCTGTCAATCGCTTATCTTTCATTCTTCCAATCAACTTGCAAAAGGCGTACCTCGGACAATGATTGATCCGAGGTGTGATTGAAACACATGTTTGTCACAATCCATCCCACGCTCGCAGTAAATTGAATGTTTCTTGGAGAAACACTATTTAATTGCGAAGTCAACAACAAACTCGCGTTTAGCTGTAAGTGGTTGCATAAAAATAGACTGTCTGGGGTACG
>JAOBYK010408681.1:0-15375 GCA_025434845.1 Phenganax subtilis
TTTTAAGAGCTACTTGCTGATTGGCCAACGTCACGGAAATCGAAATCTCGCTCGGGTTCGCAGACGTTAATTTTCGAACGAGCGAACGAGCGTGGAAAATGACGTCTGGGTTCGCAGACTAGCCAATCAGTTTCGTAGATTTATTTTCCGCGCGGAAATTTCCGCTTAGTGGAAAACAGGCTTTACTGTAGAAGTGTTGAAAAACACATAAACAATTGAGCATAAGTTTCACTTGCTTGCTGTTACAAGAAGGTATAAATTTTTTTTAATTTCACTTTATTCGTTTCTAGAGGCGCGGAAATTTAAGTCCAATAATGCACCAGACAGTGTATACAGTCTGCGTGATTCTTGCGTTCGCGTTCCACGCAGGATCCACGAATGCCGATACTAATGTCACGAAAAGGAGCCCAGGTAAAAAATGAATTAAATACATTTTAATCGCAAAGCCCAGACCGCAAAAAAATCATCATTCATAAAAATGCAATATTTTCTTAAAAAACATATTGCGCTTTCATTCCAAATGTTTCGTACAGCGCGAATGCATGATAACCTTCATCGGACGTAGCTCTTTTAAATTACTCTAGAGAGCACGTGGGCTTGTCACGCAGGCTGTAAAAAGTTTTGCTTGCCGTCATGCAAGAGAAGTTGTTGTGCTCCAGGCGCTCAACCCTACCAACCAGGCATGTTTAATCAACTTATGAACTTTCAAGAGACCCTGCCTCCCCCTCCAATGCATCATGATATGCTACCTATGCAGATGCCTCAACAGCAAGCCGCTGGTCAGTGCGCTCAGGGATGTCCGCAGTCGTGCGCACCCTCGTGTCAATCACGTGAGTACGAACAAAAGTCTCGACTCTCTTATTTCCCAATTAATGCAACAATTCGGTGATAATTTCCGACAAATAAAGGACTGTTTTAGCGCGAATACATTTCTAATGAAGTGCTGCCAACATTTTCATTCCGTAATTAAAGGGCTTAATGTCGAAACCGAGATATAATATAACAATACAAATGACAAACTGCTTAAAAACTACTTTCACAATAAAAAAAGGAAGCTATTCCACATACCCTTTTTGCTTCAAATATTAAAGCTGCTTTCAACCCTTGATACTTGTCTTTCAAGCCCTTAACATGATACTGATTCTTGCAGCAATTACCAACCCGATTCCTGTAAAGAATTTAAAAAAATTAAAGCTTCTTTGCTAAAATTACATAGCAATACATCACTTTTGTTTATACACAGTAAACTTATATAATCGAATTGGAAGTGAAAATATACAATATAATAACTTATGTCTACAGAATGTTGCTCAGGAGGACAAATGGGAGCACCAGGCATGCAGGCTAACCCATATGGTCAAGCAAGTCCCTACGGTCAACCCAACCCATATGGCGCACAACAACAAACAGGGCGTAACTATCAGACGGGGCTTGCAGCTCCCGGTGATCAACAAGGAGGGCAGAGTTACGCCCAAGGTTTGGCAGGTAATGCTGCGTATCAAGACTCGCAAGAGCTCAACGATGTACATATCCCGTCAGCCTTTGAGCGTCTCAAAGCATTACGCCAGCCGGAGCAACGTCACAAGCCAGCTATTACAACAAAATCAAAGAAAAAGATTGCGACGAAAAGATATCGACATAGGTAGCCATCTACATCTTAAAGTATCCATATGAAGGTCAGGGATTGTAGATATTTAACACATTGGAGTTATTTTTAAAGAAGAATTGCAATAGATCTTTTCACAGAAAAAAGTTTATTTTCATACATTTCTTAAACCGACAGCTTCGAAATGCTGATATCAAGGTCAGGGATTGTAGATATTTTAATATTTAAATCATATAAAGAAGAAGTCTAGTATATCTTCCAATTAAAAAACCGCATCTTCGTTGTTCTATACTGGTTGCTTCTAAGTATCTATATCAAGGTCAGGGATTGTAGATATCTATAATATTAAAATCATTTAAAGAAGAATTGCAATATATCTCTCCATAGACTGAAAATTTCATCTTGATTGATTTATAAACGCTGCTCTAAAACAGCCCATATCTCTTGCAAATATATCTGGTCTAGATTCTATGATAAAGATGGGAATCCCCATGATGAAATTGTCTATGACGGAGAGAGGTGTGATCCAAGCTGTAGAAATCTATGTGAACCATCTTGTCGATTCGAGTGTTGTGTGGGGCCCGCACCCAATAAAACCGATAAGTGAGTTTGATATATGACCATGGTCGGGTAACATACTTCAAAGGGGAGAGAAAGTGCCTAGGTTCCAGCTGAGTTGTTACCCAAAACTGTATATACTAACTTGCGGCTGCGACTCAATCAGCTGACCGAAAACTGCCCGACATCACAGGCTCTCAGATTTGATTCCTGGCTGAGGGCTAATAGTTGTTTTCTTCAAATCTACTCCTGTTTAGGTCATTGCATACATTTCATTAGCTTCAAATCATCAGCAACAACCTACACAGTTTTCTCCTTAATTCTAAGCAATGTATACCACATATGGTATAAAAGTCAAGTTATTAAAAACGTAGAACAAAAAAAATATTGTTTTCTCAAATAGGAAAGTGAGCAAGTATCAACCGGTTTCAGCATTGGTCAGTCCTGTTCAACAAGAGAAAGAAAAGCTGAGGTATCCTTATGCTGACGTTACACAAGCGCCCACTGCCGCTTCAAATGAGCAACCTGAAGATACGGGCGCCCAAACCGCACAGTCTGAACAACCTGACCAGCCTGCACAGCCTGATCAAACTACACAACCTAATCAGGCCGCACAAGGAGGGACACCTGAAGGGCAGCCTAATCAAGGAGGTTACGGCCAATCATACGGGCAATATGGACAAGGAGGGATGTATTCTCAATATCCCCCATACGGTGGTCAACCTTATCTGGGGGGACAACAAGGGATGCAAGCTGGCTATCCAGGTGTGACTTAGTATTAAATGGAATCCAGTATATATATCTTTCAAGTAAAACCTCTATCAAGTGAACCGCTTTAAATATTTTGCGGACTCTAATCTATTTCCCAATGGTGCTCTTTTAATAAAAGATCAACCGTGCCGCTTAAAAATCGAAATAAAAGTATGAGTCAAAATTTCAATGAGCTAAAAGTGGTTGTTATTCAGGTACACTGGGTGGATACCCCGCTGCATATGGTGGACATCAGGGTACACATGGAGCACAACAACCTCATCATGGTTATCCCCCACGACCTAAAGGTTATCCACCAATGACTCAAGGCTACCCACAACAACCAGGGGAATACCCGGGACAGCAGGGATACCCAAGCTACCCTGAGGGACCCTTGGGAGCACCAGGAGGAGCACCTGCTTCGTATGCTCAAGGTAAGAAATAGACTTAAGAGATTGATTTCTGGATTATTTGACGATCATGCAAAGTTTTCACATGGAAAAACTTCGTTTTCATTCACCTATACTGGCTGCTTCAAGTGTCTATAACAAGGTCAGGGATTGTGCAGTCACTATATCTGAATCATTTAAAGAAGAACTGTAATATATTCTCTCAAGCAAAACTTTTATCTTCATTGATTTATTTCAACTAGCTGCTCTAAACTGTCAATAGAGAGGTTCAGATCTGACTTCCACTACCACTACCACTACCACTACCTTTTGCTACCAAAACTCAGTTTTGATTGGTTGATCAATTAGATAAGACGCATCTCATTGGTTAGTCTTGGCAAATCGTAGTCGTATTGGTATTGGAAGTCAAATCTGAACCTTTCTAATATTAAGGTCAGGGACTGTACAACTTTATAGTACTAGAATCATTTAAAGAAGAATTGGAGTTAATATATAGTTTAAAGTAAAACTTCATCTTCATTGATTTATACTGGCTGCTTCAAGGTGTCTATATCAAGGTCAGGGATTGTGCATATTAATTATATTTGAAATCTTTTAAGAAGAATGGTAAGATATCTTCTCATGCAAAAACTTCATCTTCATTGATTTATACTGACTGCTTTAAAGTGTCTATATCATGGTCAGTGATTGTACATATTCATAATATTTGAATCATTTAAAGAAGAATGGTAAGATATCTTCTCATGCAAAAACTTCACCTTCTTTGATTTACACTAGCTGCTTTAAAGTGTCTATATCAAGGTCAGGGATTGTAGATATTTATAATACATACGTATATGAATCATTTAAATAAACACTGCGGTATGTCTTCTCATATGCATGCAAAAGTTAATCTCTATTGATTAAAACTGACTGCCGTTAAGTGTCCTTCTAATGGTCAGGGATTGTACATATTAGTTACACCATAATTAGACATAAACCATTGTGGTATTTCAGTTGCAAGATGGACAGATATCATAGCACAATCTCACTAAATATTGCAACTATTCTCGAGTCTCTCAGTCTAATTTCTGTTATTTTGTTTCCAGCTCAGACCCAACAGCAGTGTCCAGCGCCTTGTCCTCAAGCGTGTGCACCCTCCTGCTCGCAGCAGTGTTGTGGAGCAACACCTCAACCGGTACAACAGTGTGGCGGTGGGTGTCCCAACAGCTGCGCCCCGACCTGCGCTCCCAAGTGCTGCTGGGACAAAAGACGGAGCAGTATACCGAAGAAATCGAACTGAGAGAGAGAATCGACAAAAGATCAAAGCGGAGATTGATATGTAATATGCCAAATAACGTAAACGATCTTAAACTGACATTTAACGTGAAGAAACTTGCATCAGGATTATATATATATTATTATTATTATATAATATTATTATATAATATTATATAAATTATTAATTAAATAATTAATTAAAATAATTAAATTATTATTATTATTATATATTTCCATAAATCTGGGGCCCGTTGTTTGAAGCGCGTTTAGCTTAAACCCTGGATAAGCTCAAAAAAGACATCATTTTTATGTTTTCGTGGAAAAACGAAATTGAACGTCTTTCAACTGACTACAATTATTATTGTTTTACCGCATAATATTTGATTTGAAAGTTCTAGAAGATGTGTGAGAGTGTTTTTGAGTTATAACTTATCCACCGTTTAAGCGAAACGGCGTACAAACAACCGGCCCTAACGATATTTTGATTTAAAATTTCGTGGAACAAATCAAGAACATTAATTTAATGGGCCTTTTACGTGCTCTATCTAAATAAGCCCGTTTTAAAAATGGATATATTTAGAAGCGTTTCAGTATCTTAATTCATAGGCGATTCCATGATCGATTTCAACCAAAGAGAAAGATATGTTTCCAATCTATGACAGCAGAAGATGAAAACAGCAAGACATCGACGATAAAGTGCAATATATTAAATATGGTTTCACATGCAAGAGAACCAAATATTTGAAAATTTTTTTATGAAAATTAAAGCGATAATTAAATAAATATTTGCTCATTAATAAAAATACTCGATGAGGACCTCTGACATGCATATCCATCAACAGAGCGCTCGGGTCTAAATACAAATTCAAGCACACTCATACAAAAACTCGGTACACGCATACAAATTCAAGTACACGCATCGTATACATGTCAGTGATTAAGACAGTCAATTGGATAAATTGTGCATTTTATTATACCCAATTTGAAATCAGTGGTGTTTCTAGCAATCTGATTGGTTCTGAGTAGAGTGATTTGAGCACGAACCGCATTCGTAGCAGGGTGATTTCAAATTTCGTGCTGATGCGAGTTAAAATCACTCTCTGGGTAACAACCAATCAAATTAAGGTATACAACTCAACTAGCCAATCAAATTCAATAAAAATAAATACAAAATTTGAATTCTTTTAAAAAAAAAAAATTTGGATTTTGGCAATACCGTTGCTCAAGTTCGCATCTAAACACATAAAAACGGATGAATTCAATGATGAAATTGATTACTCACAGTACTGAGTACAGTATGATTTCAAAATAATTTGTAATGTGGTGTCATTATCATTCTTTTTAAATATATATATTTGAAACACAAACTAAGTCTTGATTTACTGAGTATGATTTCAAAATACTTGTAATAAAGTGGTAATTGCACTTCGTAATATTGGTCTGAAATTAATTTGCTTGGTTTCCGACCAAATTGCACTCCACTCAGTGCAATTGCCATTATTTATTTACACGTGAAATTTGTATTTGATATAAAATTGCCCACACTCCTGTTTGCACTTTACATTTGAGCGCCCACCCACGCCCATAACCCACGCCCGCCCCATGATCCGCCCGAAGCAACTTCATGAGCAAATTTAATGACGAATGTTTTTTTAAAAAATTCGTTAGTTTTCGTCAGGCAAAATTAATTTTATAAACTCTACGCCTGAAAGCATAAATTTATAAACACAAGCATTTAGACAAATTTTATTCATCAAGCAATCAGTAAAATGCTTCGATCGACAAAGAAAAATTTACCATAGACACGAGGGTAAGTTTTAACTCTGTAAAAACGTTTCGTTAAGGAGCATTGTAGTTGAACAGTTGATGTTTTGTTTTCTTGACTATAGGCTATTCATTTTCTATATCAATCATTAATAGCTTATACATAATCTTGTTTTAGTGATAGAACCATCACAGGTAGAGCAAGCAAATCAAATTTAATACTCCTAGTCCGTCTTTAAAGCAATGCAAATTTGGGGCCGGTTGTTCGTACGTCGTTTAGCTTAAACGGCGTTAAGTTGCGTTAAGTTTAAAATATACATGGTATCTATGCCCTTCTTGAACAATGAAATTGAAAGGTTTTTAACTGAATACAATATAATTATGTGTTTAGTCGTAGTTTTATTAAATAGGATTTGATTTTAAAAGCTTAGAAGACGTGTGGGAGCGTGTTTGAATTCTGACTTATCCACTGTTTGAACGGCGTACGAACAACCGGCCTTTGTAGTTGAAAACACACTATTCGTCATCAGCAAGCGAGAATAGGTTTGGCTTGCTTAAGGCCAGTTCACATGGGCGATTTTCGATACGATTTTTCTCGTGTTGAACGATGTGATAGAGTGGATAACTGGTGAGATACTTGGTCCAACAATTTTGCTAATGCACTCGCCAGTCAACCTATTCGATCACATACACTAAAAGGAGAAAAATCGCAGCAAAAATCGCCCGTGTGAAATAGTGTACTTCACTCGGATATTTCTTCCAAATTTTTCCGAACGTAGAATTTCCCTGTGAAAAATTCCTATTCTGATCACAGAAAATTTCAATTTTGATGGTGTAAACCGGCCTTTACTGTTCTTATATAAGTCTCTTATACATAAACTTATGAATTTGACCACCATTTGCTACTAGAGCCTTGCAAAAATAAAATAGATTTTATTGCTTACTTGAAAATATGGCCAAATGACATCTTCCTTTCAAAATTGTACTTGCAATAGAAATATTGGTCACAGGAATATCTGGAAATACGAAATAAAGCAAGGTTCAGTGACAAATACAAATATCTACATTATTTTACATTCGTCAAACAGGATTAAAAGATGGCTAAACTCCTTCTGCTTGTACTACTATTAATTCCGCCTGGCTTCGCTCTTTTTCGCGAGGAAAAGGTTCTGAGAATCACATCGAAATTTCCACCCTACTTGCAACGCGTTATAAATCATATTTACTACGTGGGATCTATAGACAATGGTACATTGAACTGTGAGATGCCTGGTGCAGTAAAATACATATGGTCAACCATTAACAAAGAGCAGATTGCCGGTGGAGGGTAAGTGTGGTAAAAATTAAGAGAGATTTCTGTGATATTTAATAAAGAGGGGTTGCCCATATCAAGGTGAGAAATTATACAAATTTATGCCAGAATCAGTTAAAGAAGAATTGTAATATCTTTTCATGGCAAATTTCATATTCTGGCTGCTTTAAGGTGTATACATCAAGGTCAGGGATTGTATATATTTATAATATTCGAATCACTTAAATAAGAATTGTAATATATCTTTTCATGGAAAAACATCATCTCCATTGATTTATACTAGCTGCTTTTAACTGTCTATATCAAGGTCAGGGATTGTACAAATTTATAATATTCCAATCATTTAAAAAATACTTGTAATATATCTTTTTATGGAAAAACATCATCTCCATTGATTTATACCAGCTGCTTTTAACTCTCTATACCAAGGTCAGGGATTGTACAAATTTATAATATTCCAATCATTTAAACAATACTTGTAATATATCTTCTTATGGAAAACTTTCATCTTCATTGATTTATACTGTTTGTTTTAAAGTTTCTGTATACGAGAACCAGGGACAGTACGTTTTTGAAATACCCAATTCATTTGAAGAAGAATAGTTCTTTATCTTCTCGAGCAAAAACTTCAACTTCATTGATTTATTCTGGCTATTTTAAAGTGTTTGTATCAAGGTCAGGGATTGTGTATATATTTGTAATATTTGAAGCAATGAAAGAAGGATTGCAATATACTTTCTCAACTAAAAACTTCATTTTCATTAAATTATGCCAGCGGCTTAAAGACCCATTTCCACGGGCGATTTTCGCTGCGACGTTTCTCCTCTTAGCGTATGTGATAGAGGAGCATGACAGGGGAGTGCAATAGCAAAATTGTTGGACCAAGCACATTCGTCAGTTATCCACTCTTTCACATCGTTCAACACGAGAAAATCGCATCAAAAATTGCCCGTGTAAACAAGTCTTAAAAGTGCCAAGGTTAGATTCTTAACATGACCTAAATATCCGACTAGTACAATCCCTGACCTTGATATAGACACTTCAACCTCCACATATTTTCAACTTATTTCAGCTTTGTCTACTCATGGGAAGACGATTTGAAAAAATACATGAATCCAGACAAACCCTGGCTGATGGAAATTAATCATCACAACTATATGGTCAACTCGGCGGTCATCATATGCAAGGGAAAAAACGGCTACAACGGTAATATATAACCATAAATATTGAAGATATAGTTAGGAGACTTGACCAGTTTTTTTTCTCTTAAGTCTGATTTCCACTAGACAGAATATTCCGTGCGGAAAATAAATCTAGCAACATGATTGGTCCGCTTCACGGTGAAATGTATTGCTAGCCAATCAGTTTGGTATATTTATTTTCCGCACGGAATATTCTGCCAAGTGGAAAACAGGCTTTAAATACTAAATGTGTTCCAAAGGTGACGTCATTGCTGAGAGACTTTGGGTGGTCACCAGACTTCACTCGCCCCTCGGCTTCCCGACTGATCCCATCGTTTGCGGAGGAAAGCGAGGCAAGTGTGAAGATCTGAAGTGGTTATTCCGCGTTGAATGCATGCCAGACTTTGGACCGGGGTATCGTGGAACCGTTTCGAAAACAAAATCAGGTAAAACCTTAATATCGAAACTTTAAAGGCCAGCTCACACGGGCGATTTTTCTCGTATTGAACGATGTCATAGAGTGGATAACTGGCGAGTATACTTGGTCCAACAATTTTGCTAATGCACTCACCAGTCAACCTACTCGATCACATACACTAAAAGGAGAAAAATCGCAGCAAAAATCGCCCGTGTGAACTGGCCTTAAAGCAGCTAGTATGTGTATCAGTAAAGCCCGTTCTCCACTACGCGAATTTTTTCGAGCGAAAAATAAATGCAGCAACGTGATTCGCTGGCAAAATAATTTGCCGCGAAAAAGTCGAAAAAAAGCCAATCACGTTGCCAGATTTCTTCTTCGCGCGAACAAATTCGCGTAGTGGAGAACGGGCTTAAGGATAAAGTTTGTGCGTCAAAAGATATATTACAATTCTTCCTCAAGTGACTCAAATAGTACAAAGTTTTTGCATGAAAAGATATAGAACAATTTTTCTTCAAATGACTCAATCATTATAAATATGTATAATCCCTGACCTTGATCAATAATATAATCAATGAAGACCAAGTTTTTGTGT
Organism: Phenganax subtilis; assembly: GCA_025434845.1. Lineage (NCBI taxonomy): Eukaryota > Metazoa > Cnidaria > Anthozoa > Malacalcyonacea > Clavulariidae > Phenganax > Phenganax subtilis. The sequence continues at coordinate 9,852 of JAOBYK010408681.1, forward strand.
GAGAATATGAGCTGCAATTGGTCTTTCAATAAAAATCAAATATCATAAATGTATACAATTCCTAGCTTGATACAAACATTTTTAATATCCTATCTGTAGGTGAAGAATGCCGAAATTGGAACCAGTTCTATTACACGAAGATGAAATTGCCTGAGAGCACAGGCGAGAAGGAGTACCGGCTTTCACGAGGTTATCACACACACTTAAAGAATCACAAGGCGTTTGAATTCATGTTCGGCGAACACAACTATTGTAGATCATTCATTTACAACACATCGTTCATCAATACAGTACGCCCACCAGAGTGCGTCAAGAAGTCAGCAGAAAAACACCATTGGTAAGACAGAAGCCTTGAGTGTCTACATCAAGGTCAGGGATTGTACATGTTTATTTGAATCATTTATATAAGAATTGCAATGTACGTTCGCATGCAAATATTTCATTTTTACCCATTTATACACGTTGTTTCAAGGTCAGGGATTGTACATAGTGATAATACATGAGACATTTACTTCTCATGAAAAACGTCATCTAGATTGCTTTATGCTTATGCAACCACAATAGTCTACTAAGAGACATCCCACTAAAATATATGACTTTTTTAATGCGAAAGTTCTGTTAGATGACTTCGTTCAGTACAAGACCTCGGGCCAGTTGTTTGAAGCTATATTACCGTTTACCATTTTCACCCAGGGTGAAAATTTAACAAGTATTGTCGGTTTATGTAGTTGAGTATGTTTACTTGTTTTTTCTTCATTGATAAAATTTAAGCCTTCTATTAATCAACTCAAGATTTCTCGAAACTTTTTGATGAAAAACTCTTTGAAAATATTTTAGAAACAAATAAAAGTAATATAAATTTTATTTTACAACGCCTCGATGCCAACTCTTGCATATATACTTGACTGTGCATGATTGCATGCAATTTCTTGTGTAAAATATTTAAGTTAAATTTTTAACTATTTTTAACCATCGTACGCAATCATGTACAGTCAATTACATATTACTTGAAAATGATGCAAGAGCTAGCATCGAAAAGATGTAAAATAAAATTTTGACAAATCGCTTTTATTTGTTTCTAAAATTTTTCGAAACCGTTGCTGCAAAATTTACGAACACCCAGGATTAAGCTAACCAGCTTTTGAGAAACCGTTTCCTTGCGTTATCCCCCTGCTGGCTGTTTAAATATGTTGTCATTGCAGGAAAAACTTGGCAGATTATGGGCCGGTGTTTGAAGCATGCAATGTGCCTGCGTGCAGTCCTTGTATGTACGGAGATGGAAAAGGCAATTTGCCGCCTTACAAACATAAATTGCCAATATATAATGGCACCATTGTAGACACATTTCAAACGTAAGTGTGAACCATACAAATAATGGACATAGAATGCGTGCTGATGACGAACCATGTCTCTACTTTTTCACCGTGCGTGCCCTTTTGAATGCGCCGATTTGAATTTGGAAATAAACGTAACTTTCGTCAAACGATTTACAATTTACAAACTACAAACAAAACATGTTCAAACAATACTCGAAAGCCTCGCTCCTCGTGCTAAAGTCCCGAAATCGCGCGAAATTCTTCATCGCAAGAATCTCGACCGAATGAAAATGCCCTTTTGAATCAGCCATTTTGTTGAGACAATGTTTTGACTGAAGCGAGATAGGGCGCGCGCATTCTATGTCTGTTACTTCTCTACTGTGAACATAGTCGATGGAACACGATGGTTCGGTAGTTTGATCATAGTCAGTAGAAGAAGATGGCATGAAAGCTTGCACTTAGTTTTGCCAGAAACCATTACCAGCTGATAATTTCAGCATAAATAAAATGACACTTATTCCGAATAAAGATTTGATAATATTAATGTAAAACTGTATATTTCGAACCTCTTTGATTCATCTTCAGCATGCAGTAATTAATATAAATTTTACAAGATAACGTTGAATAGCGTATGCTAACTTCCATCGAATTGCTATCGTAATTGAACGTTTGTAATTATTGGTATACGCAATGTATGCACACGCTATTTAACGAAGATGAATCAAACAGGTTCGAAATGTACAATTTTTCATAAATATCATGAAATTTTTTATCGGAATAAGTGTAATTTGTGCTTAAGTCCCCCGATTCTACGCTTCAGTCTTCAGAAGCTGAACTTAAAAGACTCAACGAAACGTCCAAGTACAAGTTAAGAAGCTTGGTCATAGTCAATGGAAAAATATGGCGTAGAAGCTTGGTAATGCACATTATTCTTTTTACTGAATTCTACTCTGTATAGATACAAAGGCCCTCAAGGGAAACTCGCCATTCGAAAGTGCTACAGACCATGGTCAAGTGATCCCGACAACTATGCAAACTGGTACAAATTCAATCGTTGCTACTACAAACTTTACGCAGAATGGAATAAGAAGAGAGAAGCGGACAGACCTAGTTGTTTTGTAGCCAAGGGCACGAAAGATGTTCCCGATTTAAGATTCAGAAAGAAAGACATTGATCAGTACCTAACGCTCGCACGCTGTCGCATTCAACAATGCACCGTACGCTTAGTGTGGTTCTTATTTTTTGATAAAGATGGCGAAATCATCATTGATACCCAAAGCTCCAAGGTTCGTTTCTGTTTAGTATGTCCTGTTATAGCGGAAGTTTTTTTTTATTTCCTAGTACTCCGTGTGGTACAGGAACTAGTTCACACTCAGATCAATGAATGTTTTGTAAGTCTCTCCCCATGATAGCCACGCCATGAAAGGCAAAGTAGCAATGTAACGTCGAGTTATTGTGGAACGTACTCGGGTGAACGAATATTTTCTAAGTGCCTCCGATAGCCACACTTTGAGAAGTAAAGTGGTAATGTAACGTCTTGCTGTTGTAAGACGTACTCTGGTGGATGAATGTTTTGTAATTCTCTCCAAGTGATAGTCGTACCATGACAAGCAAAGTAGTAATGTAACGTCATGTTGTTGTGAGACGTAATCAGATGCATGAATGTTTTGTAAGTTTCTCCAAGTAATAGCCACACTTTGAGAAGCAAAGTAGTAAATGTAACGTCATGCTGTTTATGGGATGTGCTTGGGTAAATTAATGTTTGGTACAGCCACACCATGACAAGCAAAGTAGTAATGTAGCGTGTTGTTGTAAGACGTACCCTGGTGGATGAATGTGTTTTAACTAATTCTCTGCAAGTGATAGCCACACCATGACAAGCAACGTAGTAATGTAGCATCACGTTGTTGTAAGACGTAATCAGATGGCTGAATGTTTTGTAAGTTTCTCCAAGTGATAGCAACACCACGACAAGCAAAGTAGTAATGTAGCGTCATGTTGTGTTCTTTTCTTGTAATTCAAGGACGCACGAAAGTTTGTTTTCATCGAAGGGACCAAAGCTGTCATTAAATATTATGTATTTGGTATACATCTTGAGAGCGGCATGAAAATTCGTCCAGTGCATGAGAACATAACAGAATCAAAACATATCAAGGTAATCTCACACGATTCGACTAATTACAATTAATGAACTAATGCGCAGAAGCATCTAGGGGCCTGTTCATATGAGACGGGCCAGCCCGGTTTAGCCGGGCTGAGTCTTGTCACGAAAATATTCCCTGGTTATCAAAATAGTATTTGAATTATCTTTGGGGCAGCCTTGTGCCTAGTGCATTCTGAACGTTATTTCCAATATTGTTTTACACAAACTTTGAAGCGGCAATAAGATGCAAAAGAAACATGTCAGCCCGGCTAAACCGGGCTGGCCCGTCTCATATGAACAGGCCCTAGGACGCAAGAAATTTTAGAGACTTGAGTAAAGTCTTTGTTCTATCTTTTTGTTCATGTTTAAGTAAACTTGTTCACGGTGAAGACATACTCTTTGGAGATATGGTTTGGAGACTTGACCAAAGTCTTTCTTCTATCTTTTTGTTCATGTTTATGTTAACTTGTGCAGAGGTGAACACATAGTCATTGAAGATACAGTTTGAGGGACTTGACCAAAGTGTTTAGGATCTACGAGTCGATTTATTTGAAGGCAAAATCTGAGAAATCGTATATGTAGGAATGGAAGAACACGGTTCGCAGAGCTCCGAAAGTCTCTCAACTGCAGTTAGGCACAAAAGCAAAACCAAATTATAGTGGCAAGTACTTCTTCATCTATCATTTCGAAGAAGCAGACCCAACAGTTGAATTTGGAACATACTCCCAAGTGGTCGAAATTGCAGTACGAAAGCCACTGACAATAACCTTAACTCCACTCAGTTTACACATTTGTGAATGGGAAGAAGGTACATACTTGCTCACAATTACCAACTATTATCAACTTCAAGCCCCAGTGACACTTGGCGACTTTCATGGCGACTTTTCTCATTTTAAAAGATGTGATAGAGTGAACTCACTGACTTGAATATCGGACACTTCAAGGGATTTTGTATATTTGTGTACATTTTTCAGTTATCCACTCTATCACATACTTCAAGATCAGAAATACCGCCATGAATAAACGGGTTTTAAGGTGACTATTGCTGGACCTCCAGGAAGAAAAACTTGCAGGATCAATAAGAGATGACTCTTACTAGATCTCCAGGAAAAACAGTCTTAGAACTGACAGAGCTACCCGGCACAAATATTGTTCGTTTAGTTTAGGATTCCTCCTGTAGTAGCACTGGTTAAAATTAGAGATTACTCTTATTGGATCTCTAGAAAAAGCTGTTCAAAACTTATAAACCTATCAAGTTTTCACAATCTTAGGCTACGTGCACATGGGCGCCATTTTCAAGCGTTTTCAAAAACGTTTGTGTTTCGTTTATCGTTTTAACGCTTAGTTAGCACTTTCCAAGGGAAAATGTATTAATATATTAAATTTGCTGCAGCCTCTGTCCTAAATTATTAGTGCTGGCATCCGTTTTCGCCTGAAAACACAAATGAAAACGCTCAAAAACGTTACCGTAACAAATAAAAGATAAATTGAAAATAAAAGAACAAAACCATTTGGACGGTTAGGACTGCTTTTCATATCGTCGTAATTGTCGTAAACGAAAAGTCACGATGCCTCTTAGGCCAAAATATTCCATTTTCTTAGCGGCAAATCTCATAGATAACTGACACACTATCAACTAATAATTGCTTTTCTTATAATTAGTTGGAAAGTGTTCTACAATTCAGCTATTTTGAAAGATCGTGACTCAATGTTTACGACAAAACCAGCCTTTATAAAACGTCCCCTTATCATCATCACTAACACAATTACAAAATCCAAGGTGTCATTCGTCTTGTGACAAAGGGGGATTTTGATGTACGGATGTCTGACATTGAATGGTCGTATGCCTTCTCCAAGCACGAGATTCCAACAGTGGTGACACTTCAAACAACATTTATTAGGATCAGTGACAAGAATACGAAAGTGCATGTGCGACGTGCATCTTTCATATTCGTCAAAGTGAAGTGGAGATATGGCATCATTAAAGCACAAGCGCGAGTCTTCGTCACAAGTAAGATTTTATGATTTGGGAAATAGATGAAAAGTTTCAAAAAGATATACTTAG
>JAOBYK010408792.1:0-15374 GCA_025434845.1 Phenganax subtilis
CATGAAATACAAAGAAATGCTCGAAAGCATAACTGAATCTTTATTTTTGGTCATTTAGTTATTCAGTTTATCGAATATAAAAAATTGGGTGATATGCACTTTAAAAAACGGTTTTTTGTCCATACCATTCTGAAAATTTTCCAAGAGTTCAAACACAGTAATGAGAGCAATTTGAAATGGAGAGCAATTTGAAATATCTGCATGGTGAGTGTAATAGCTGTTTCTGAATTGGTCTTGAACTTTCTGAATTGTGCAAGCAAAAAAAAAGTTTCTTGATGGAGCCCAATAAAGGCCACTTTTTTGTCTACCCACTGGATAAAGACGGGCGATGTACCTCTTGCACAATGTGTCATAAACATGATGGCAAATTCGGGAAGGTATAGGGAAAAGTGTGTCAAGTCAAATATTGCGCACAGTATACTCGATGAGCGTCCAAAGCATGCAGGACAAAAACGAAGTTCCAATTTATAGGCCAACCGAGCGTTAAGTCGTTTATAATTGAGCAAAATCTTTTCATTTATTCTGTTATTTTCAACAAATATGTCAGGGCTGAAAGTAATGGGAAAAGACGAAATTGTTTTGACCCGATAGCTTATCCGTTTTTCATTCGAGAGAGTCCAAATTGCCCAACTAAAATCAGGTAGTGTGCATATGGCTAAAGCAAGCAACATTATCAACAGCAATACCTTTTCCACTACCAGCAAGAAATTTTAAAGCAGATGGTATCTGATCCATCCACGGGGATTCCTTGGTACTCCAAGCACTTGCAACACAAGATGGCGATTTCTAAAAGGCAAAGTAAAACGATAAAGTAGAACAACTTAAGGCATAAAATATTGTCATTCATGCAAGTAATCTGTATACAGGTTTCCCAAAGTGAAAAGCGAACCCATTATTTAGACAACTTGTTTGTTAAATCCACAAAATTATCAATATTCAAAGTATGGCCCAGGTCAGACGCCGCTCTTCTTATGTGTCGAACCCAATGGCTGAGCTCATTTGCATTACGTTCGCTATATGAAGAGACCCACGTTTGCAAATGTCGACCCTTCTGTTTTTAAGGTTGCAATCCACAACTAAGAATTTTGTAGTTCACTTATTGGGAGCATCCTGGTACGCTTGTCTGTTAAAAAGTCGATAATAATGATTATAAATATTTTAAGAGTGTATGAAAACATTAAAAGACATAACATACAAGTGCTTTTTACATGCTACATCATCTTTAATGTATAATTCTCATCTTCTTAAAGAAATACAATGAAAATACAGTGGGTGGACAAAAAAAGTGGCCTCTCTAGGCCCTGCTTCAAGAAACAATCTTTTTTCCTTACAAAATTCAGGAAATCCAAGACCAATCTAGAAACAGGCATGGTACTAACCAGATATTTAAAACTTCTCGCTTTATGTTTAGCATCATGGCTATGTTTGAACTATTGTAAAATTTTCAGAATGGTATACATACAAAAAACCCCGTTTTTTAATGGGGGGGGGGGCACTTGTTTATGTCCACCTACTGTATATAGTAAGACTTCTAATATACCGCAAAAAATGCATGTCACTGTTACTATATTCATGTCAATATCCAAATTTTCTAATCAGGAAAAAATGAATATTTCCCCTTTTCTTAATGATTGCACAAATGAAATTATTATTACATGGAAAAAACTATCGCGTACACAGAAGGTACAGAGCATTTTCTAAGAATTGCTCTGGGAAAGAAGAAGAACAATGAGTACAATGGATTAAAAAGATGCTATACAGACATTTTGAAACATTGGATCCGTTGATAGTTTGAAATTGGAAAAATCAGCATGTAGATGAATTCAGTAACACTTTTATCAATAACTTTACACTTTAAACATGATATAAACACATTCGAAATGCAATTAGTATAGGTAATAGCATAGCTTCGAGTACAATTACAGATAAAGATGCACACGTGAGTCTTTTGAAGACTTCAAAATAGCGCAAGGCCGAAGGACGAGCTATCTCCAGTCCCTAAAACACTTACTATACACGTGTTATTGATATTGCTTTTAAGATAGTTCAAGGTAAAGAATACTAAAAAATAAGTTTACCTTTCATTGCTTTTCAGCCAATCAGAAAATAGTATTTGCATGGCAACAGCCAGTTACCCTTTTAAGTATCCTAAATACAACTACTATGATATGCTTTGGAAGCGTTTTATTCCCTATGCCGTTACACGTCTGAAAAGCATTTTGGTGGTTGTATTTTAAATACGTAATAAGGGGAACCGGCAATATTGAACATTTTTACAGTGCAACTACATATTTTTGCAGTGCAAGTACATATTATTTCAGTACATTTACGCAATTTTAAAATGCAATTACATATTTTGGCAGTGCATTTACACATTTCTACTGTACAACTGCAGATGAAATGGACTGAAATCGACAAATCACAACTGGAAATACGTCAAAACACACTATTAGGTTTCGTAAATAAATAAAACTATTGGTAAACTATCCATTATCATGCTCAGGTGGCCCCATTGTAGATATGCAGGTGGAACTTTACTAATTAATTTCGAAAAAGCGTTATAAAAATAAACACTTACAAGGTCATGAAACTGGTGGAAATTAATTTGTACTAGTCAGAGTAGTTTGTATAGTAAAACTGTAATATTTTACCTCCCACTCTACAACCATACGTTCCAGCTACAAGAAAGCACAAAACAAAAGATCAGAATGACCAGGGGCCGGTTGTACGAAAGGTGAATAGCACTATCCACTGGATAGTGATTTTTTTAAACATTCCTAAAACTTCCCATTGCTTATTAGAAAACAAGATTAAGATTGCTATTCGTTGATTAAAGGCGGCTACATTTATTTCTTTGGCCAATTCAATGTTTCGTCGTTTTCTGTCTAATTTTGCGAAGGTTAAAAAAACCACTATCCACTGGATATCGCTATCTAACCTTTCATACAACCGGCCCCAGTGTTATAAATCATCAATATATTTTATTGATCATATCTTTAAGACCCGTTCCAAGCATCGCGTTATTGCCGTGCCGAACCCATTAAAAGCGATAGGCATGCACCTGAAACCTCTAATGGGCATTTCCAGCTATCGACTAAATCTTGAAGTAGACAAGAAGAACGAAATCTATAATTACAGCTTAGTTTGGCGCGAAATATTGAAAAATGTTGTTCAGTCGTTGTTGTGAAATTTGTATATACCAACTATTAACGGTATTTCGGTTGTAAAATTTAGGCGTTAACCCTAAGCACATAGCGACAGTATCATTAGTAACGCGCTAATCGAATTATTGAAACTATTCGCTACAACGTGAGCGCTGTGACATTATTTCTAACCCTGCAGTATATAATTACCTGGTCCAACTCGGCAGTTGCATCAGGAAGCTGCAAAAATATGTCGCGGAGAAGAGAAAAGAAACATGGACACCCGCTTTCTGCGGCACCTGAAAGACTACAAAAGTGATAAATCCATTAAATTCGAATAAACTTCTTTTATGGTTTTTGTTTTATCTTGCTTTGATCGAGTTGCAGTCACCGCCCCTCACACAATCCGAATAATCGCCAAAAATTTCCGCGTCCCGTGGACATTACAATAATTTCGTTCAACAAACAGGAGGCGTAGTAAGTTTTCAACTTATGATTTGTTGACGCTGAATACTGGACGTTTTGGCATTATCATACCCGCATTTCTTCACCAAGCACCAGAGAGTGTTTGTTATACTTTCTAGCGTAAATGTTATTTTTGACAATAGTTCAACGCACAGTATCTGTCCACGATCTGCTACATCTGATCTGGTATATACGAGAGTAATAGTAAACATGTTCATTATGTTCGTATCATTCACATATTTGCATCGCAAAGTTTTCACGCTCGCAAAGTCGAAACTCGGCAACAAAGTAGTACATAAAAATAAGATTTTGTGGAAACACCAAGTAAATTTACTTACGTATGCAAACCATTCAAACATTCAAACAACTTAAAATAGTACATGCTGTCATAGAAGATAAAAAACTCGTATGTTAGACAGATGTCTCGATTGTTTAGCTAAGGACGGCCAATTCACGAATATGGGAGTTTAATTCCCGCACGAGACTGGATTTTGTGTTTTCGATCGTCTCAGGTTCGGTTACAATAAAATGCATTCATCGTACATTTGTGAGGAATAATGTGCAAAAGAATCAAAACACCACTCGTCCTTGTAATGTAAGCAGGAAATCGCCACAAAACTACTTCGTGCAGTTAATTTGAATAGAAGTCTTTGGCACTCTTCGTTGATATGTTATAGAATAAAGTGGCGTTGACTAAAAATTTCAAATCCCGTTCGGAGCAACAAATTCTTTCAAATTGTTTTTGTTTGCTTCCACAGCAGCACTACAGTACCTATCAAATTGACATCAGATAACTCAAAGCATATATCTGAGGATGATTCTTTACGATGTAGGAGCGTGTTTCTTCAGAAAAAAAAGGGAGCTTACGAAAAAGCGAACTCGGGCGACGACGCCGTGACAAGAGTAACAATGCGCATGCGTTACTTGTTTCCGGCTGCTTCGCATGACCACGCCGCCGCCAGAAAAACTCTTTTGATCGCGTCCCTAAAATTCAAAATGGCGGAAAAAGGAAGTTTTCGGAAACGTACAATTTGACCATGTTTGAATATGTTTCTTTCTATTCTTATTATATTTTAACAAACTTAGATATACGTAATTACATATTTTCTAACTATTTCGCGAATGTTTCTGATCCTCACACTGAATTTAGATGTCAAATTTGAAAAAAAAAAGTGTTTTGGCCGAAATTCGCGACGTAAGCGAATCCAGGTGGATTCGTAACATGAATTTGACTTAGGACGCCGCCGTGTTGTCTTGGCGGCACAAAAAGTGCGTAATCGTCAGCTCACTAATATGAGGAAAGTAACAGTCGAGGTTGTATTGTTAGCTGTGCTTGCCCAGTGAACATATGCAATTGCCTCTTTACTGTACATCGGAATGCTTCTTAATAAACATGGGCAAGAAACACAGTTGCTGGTGGAGATCTGACTGATAAGCAGATTACTGCTAAGGATCACGTAGAAGCTTTCTTACACGCATTCATGGCAAGTTCTATTGAATTAGGCGAACAAAATTTCGTGAACCTGATGTTTTGTGACGAATTAATGTTTGAGAGATGAGTTAGAAGACGTGGATTATTTCAATTACACTAGAGCATACACAATCAAAGACATGATGAAGATATATGACTACATGATGCACGACATGCACAAAATCAATTGCTTACCTTTCATAATCGTCAGCATTGCTTTCGTCAATTTCCGGTTCAATTTCTTCCAGTTTCGACACAACAGGAAGAGCGACAGAAGGCGGAGAAGGTGGTAGAGACTTGGAAATAACACTAGGCGCAGCTCGTTTTTTTTTCAATTTTTTTTTCTGCTCTCTTTTTTCTTTTGCTTTTGTTTTCACTTTGTATTTTCTCTTGACAACTACAAACAGGAAAAAAAATCTGTCGTAAAACCGTTGCTAAATGTCAACTTTAACCAGTAAAACAATAATCATACCAGCTGCCAAAAAGAGACCAGCATGGTACGACATACAAATATACTGACCTGCTTTCGACGTTCTCCTAGCAGTGACATTCGTCCTGGAAATAATGTCTTCTAAGGTAATCGCCTCAGTGTCAAGCTCAGGAAAGGCCTTCAATGCATATAAAATTCCCAATTATCCAGTTAATATGTCAACTTACATAATAACAGTTAGATTTGGCAGAAATAAGAGCGGATCATGATTGTTAAAGCGACCAAGTCATATAATCTCTAAGGTCCAGTTGCTCAAAAGCTGGTCAAATTAGTCTTGGGTAGAAATAAACTTCAAAGCAAAGTTTTCAAACTTTTTGAGAATAAACTGGAAATATTTTCATTAAATATTCTCTAGAAGAACGGAGATCTAAACTTTGCAAAGTTTTCAAAAATAAATGTAGAGGTTTACAGATGTACAGAAACTTGAACAGCTGGGTACATATGAATCCTGCAGGGTTAACGCTAATGCAGCTTTGAAAAACTGGCCGCAAGAGTCAAGAATTTAAAACTGAAATAATTAGCGTTATTACAGAATAGTATACAATTTAACTTCTATTCGAGTATTCATATTTCTGTACGCTCGTTTGCCAAATATATAGTTAATTTTACACCCCCCAAAAGGAATGCAACTCACCTAGAAAGAATTTGTAAAAAACGATCAGGCTCACAATGAAACTGGATATGTAGCTATGATCAAGTATTTTAGGGTTTGCAAACGATAGAAAACAGAAAGCGCTAGGCCTACAATAATTGCTATTAGTTTGTACAAATCTAGCTTGCAACAGATATAGTGCCGGCCTGAGTCTGCTTGATATATATCAGCGTTTGACAATGTCCGCCGCTGCCGTTTTGTAGGTTAATTACTCTGAAAATGTTTCAGTCTACATTCTACGGGAAATTCTATATACAAACATATCATCCGCGTTGTTTATTCGTTTGGTCATCGGTTTAAGCTTTGGACAAAGTCAATTCTAACATTTCATTAAACATTTTGCTTGCAACCAACCAAGTAAACAAACAGACAAAAACAACAGCTAAGCCAGTAAGAAAAACAACAAACAGGCGTATAAGGGCTGCATTCCACTATTGCACTTTCTTATGCACTCGAAAGTTTAAATCCCTAGAGATTTTGCATTTTTTAAGAACTACTTTAACTGATAGACACGCAATGAGTTGAAACACTAAATTCTGTGCATTCGAATTAATTCTTGGTTGCTCCTAAAAGGATCTTCATTACAACTTAAAGTTTTACGTACGCGCAATGCGCATAAAAAACGCGAAAGTCGAAAGCAGCCTTAAGACATGCACCAACGTTTGGCCAACACAAAGATACAGCTATGGACTATACCTCTTTATTCATTCGTTTACGTTTGTGCCTCTGTAGCATTCGGTGGTAATCTTCATCAGACACCATATATCGTGCAGCAGGTGTAGACACTGTGGCCAGGTTTGACGCTTGTGCACCTCGGGTTGGACGATTAGCTTGAAGGTGATTGGTGCCATTAAACACAAACTGCTCCTGCGTATGCATTCCTAGGAATATTCCGCATAAATGATACAAAATTAGGTAACACATATCCTGCAATGCAAGCTATACGAACTACGTTGAAATGAATTTCAAGTTGAAAAAACTATCTACAAAACTGCACATAGCTAATTTTTAGAAATAAAATACAGCAATAAGCTAAATTTGCATTAAAGGAAGCCGCACACTAGACGAAAATAGCGCAGCACTAATTTCGCTGCGAAGAATTCGTCGGGTGTGCGGCGTTGATTTTCAAGCGCATTCGCCGCTGCGGTAAGAGCGCTTAATATCAAACATGTTTGATATCTTTTTCGCCGCACACTTTTCGCACGAAACGTTTCCCTAGTGTCCGGCTTGCTTAAGGCAGAAAATCAAAACGCTTTTATGGTTTTTCGGATTTATTGGGTGAAAAATTTAAAATATGAACAACAGGAAAGATAGTTTGTAAACAGGAAGCAAAGGCCATTTTATATCCACATGGAAACTGTACATTTATGGCAGTCGAAAATGCTGATGTACAGCATAAATAAAAATATGAAATATGAAATTGGAAGTACCCGAAGCTTCATCGTCGGAAGAGATTCCATGATCCTAAGACAAAACAAAATCCACACATGTATTCAAGGCCATTTTACCAACTTATACAGTGTACCATAATCAAAGCAGAAACCTAAAAGACTGATACAGATCCGTCATTTCTCACCTCACACTCATCTTTTACTTCTTTTATTAGTCTAGATGAGAAAATGAGAACTAGATTCCAGTACTTATGCGCTCGTGCAATGGACCGTTAACCTTATAGACAAAATTTCAAAAACTTTTGAACTAGGAAAATCTTTTACCACAGCCTGAAAAAGCATCCTGAATTTTGTAAAACTGCCAAGTTTGGTTGCGAAATGTTGTAAAATAAGGAAAATATAGCCGTGCAAAGTTGGAAAATTTTGTATATTTTTCTATTACCCCGTTCGAGAACTTGGGTATCCATTTCCCGCGCCTGATAGAAAAATATACAAAATTGGCAAACTTTGCAAGGCTACATTTTCCTTATTTTACAAAACTTCGCATCCAAACTTCGCAGTTTTACTAAGTTCAGGATGCTCTTTTCGGCAATGATAAAAGATTTTCCTAGTTCAAACTTTTTTGAAATTTTGTCTATAAGGCTAAAGGTCCAGTGAAAGGCTGAGGATAGCTTCACGCGGTTTTTTGGGGCCCAAGATTCAGCCAAGTCTTACTGTCTTACAGAGCATGCAATTACACGACACAATATTCAGCGTGCGCTCAGATTTTTTCCACGCAATCGTTTCAGGCTGAAATACGAAGCTAGAAATAATACGCGCATGGGTTATGGCGCGGATGCTAGCGACCTTAAGATTTCACAACGCGACGGTCAATTTAAACATTTTTCAATTCAAAGACAATTTCCAAACATTGAAAAACTTTTTTGTTTTTATACTAGTCTCACGAACTTTACAAAACGGATATATTTCTGCGGTTCAGACTAGAAAACATGCAATTGGTCTTGGATACTGTTAGATTATGTGATCCATTTTGTAAAGGAATCAAAGAGGTTGGCAAAAACTATGACTTTCTTCGAAAATATATAGAACTACGACTTAACGGCGGAATAATAAACGTTCGACTCACATCGGGTCACCTGTCTGATGAACTATGTACGTGAATGTACTGTTAACTTAGTCTTCAAAGTATTACAATGTTAACAGATACGAAGGCTGTGTTTGACCAAGTTCTCGCATCTGTCAGGAACGAGTTCATGCAGTTTTTGTTCGGGATAAAAGAGCTTTTTGAAATATGACATGCATAGATCATTTCTTCCTTGACTCATTGATTGAATTTCGTTCGACTATAACACTTCTCGACATGACAAACCCGGGTGTATTATCCGTAAAGCGCATTTTTGAATTCTTTCAACTTCTTTGAAATAATATGGAGCACCATAATTCCAAACTTGACATGTGTATTCGAGGACAGACCGTATGCATGAGAAAAACACTTGAGCCAAGGTATTTTCTTGACGTATATCCGGTAAACAAAGGCGACGTCGTCCGTGAAGTCGTGAGTGCATAAGCTCCTTATTGACAATATGGACGTCGACCGGAGGCAAACTTGACATTTTCCACCAATCACCGTGTTTGACCCAGTCCTTTGACGTATCTCATGCCGTTCGTGTTCTCAAAATCGTCACTTGCTTAAGCTCTCTAATATATTCGATATGCAACCTCCAGCAAAGATCAGAAGAGAAAAACAAGGCAAGGAATTTTGCTGACGAAACTCTAGAAATACAGTGCTTTCCAACAAGCACTGGATAGAGGTTCGGTGTGTCCTTAGCAAACGAAATGATCAGCTCTTTACATTTAGTGAGGTCAAGTGCCATATCATTCGCTGTACACCATTTTTTTACGTCGTCAGTAACGGTTTCTTTATGTCTTTGATCACCTTTAGAATTTGTTTTCGAAAGACTATAGTATCGTCCACATATTTCCATTGGTTGTTATATGGGAGATGCCTAGATCATTAATCGTAATGAGAAAAAGAAGAGGGCCAAGGATTGTACCCTGCGGTACGCCTCCATTCACAAACGACCAATCTGATAACACTGGGTCCAATTTCACCCTCTGTCTTCTTTGCATGAGAAAATCAATTGCCCTTTTTATTAGAAAATTAGCAATACCAAGCGATCACTTTTTGTTTATAAGGATATGATGGTTAAATCTGCCAAATGTCTTGCTAAAATCTAATAAAATGACACATACTGCTTCTCCATTGCTATCTGTCTCCGAAAACCAACAGTAGAACAAGCTAACCAATGCATCTGCAGCAAAGCACCTTCTCAATGAACCAAATTGTCTTTGATCCGATATCGGACGAATGTCGTCCATAATCCTTCGAAATTGAAACAATTCAAGAGTTTTTGACCACAAGACAGTTAGTGATATAGGACGAAGGTCCGAAGATACGTCCTTTACTGGTGTTATCTTTGGGATTGGAATAACATTTGCATCTTTCCACTGTCTTGGATCTTGTGCCTCTCTAACAGAGGTATTGAATATAATTGTCACTGGTTGGGAAAGCTCCATGGCAAACGTATTGAGGATCCAATTCGGCATGCCATATGGGCGAGGAGCATTTCAGGATATGATTTGCTATAGATCAGATGCAACCGCGATGTTGAAAATAACGTAAGGGGTCTTTTGGTTCTTCGGTGGGGATATTTTCATGGTCTGATAGACGGGGTAATGGTTGGGTGGTGGAGGCAAATGCGTTGTTAACAGCAGAAGCTAGTTTTTCTACTTACAAGAAGGTTCCGTCGACCTTTGCAGAGTTGAAGGTTGCTTTCGAGGGAAACCCATCAAAATTTTTTAGTGCACCCCACCATTTATTTTGCATTGAATTTTTAAGTGGCTCACTTGAGATTCGCAAAACTTACAGTTAGCTTGCTTCGTGAAACGAATTGCTTTATTTCTAAGTTGTTTGTATTTGGAAACTGTGACAGTGTAAACCGGGTCTTACTTCTGGCTGTTTCGAGTGACCACGCCAACGCGGAAAAAGGAGTTCTTTTGTACTAAAGTACGAACTCTTCGATGTTTGTCAAGTCACCAAACTTAGCATATAAGAAAGTTTTCGAACACCTCTTAAGGCCGGTTTCCACTTCAACCGTATCGTAACGTACCGTAGCGTATTTCTTTGTTCTAAAGTCATTAGTTACGCTCTGGTGCTCACCAAACAAAGAGATACGCTACGTTACGCTACGGTACGGACGAAGTGGAAAACGGCCTTTAAACTTGGCATTCCGAAAAGAAGGTTTTGTTTTTTGTAGTTGTAGTTTTCGAGTTGGAAAACTTCGCCACGTCACCGAATCCATGTGGCTTCGTAACGTGAATTTGACATAGGACGTCGCCGTGCAGTGATGGTGTCGTCGTGGTGTCGTCGTCATAGAAAAAGTGGGTAAGCGTAAGTTTTTCACAGCTGGGACGCGCTCTGATATTTTCTGAAAACATATGGTAGAGGCTGTTGCCAGTGTTAGCAGAGTTATCTCGCTTAAACGTTGCTGTAATATCAGCAATGTTGTACTTCACCTTGTAAACGCTGTATTCAACGTTTAATAAATCAAATATTCACAGTCGGATCGTTGGACTCGCATCGTAGAATCTTAGGGTCTCTACAGTCGGAAATGACACGAAGACACACCATTCAATTTATCTCATGCTGGCAGTCAACCAAGCCTGAAAAGCACCTTTTTGCAAACAGCCCTTCACCAAATCAAACCGCTTTTATTGCATGGTTTGCTTGTTGAACAATTGAAGAGTAAAGCAACAGACGCCCTTCAATTTTGCAAAGAGACATATTGATTTTATATGAACACGTAGGGACAGAGTGCATTTGTGTAGATCAGAGGTTTGAGTAATTACCAAACTGTGCATGATGGGTAGTTGCGATGCACCAAATTTTCTTGCTTCCCTTTAAGAAGCGACAGCATGGGAACGAAGTAGTAGAAACAGAAAATTTATAAATTATTCGCTTCAGTAATTGAAATGAATAAACCTGGAGGGACTATAACGTAATCAAAAACGTCCAACAAAAACTGGCACCAGGAGAGGTTATAAACTTCATGGGGCATCTAGTGATCACTACAAACAACGTAATCATGGCCAATAATTTGACAACGAAATGACCATCTTTTAATAAACAAATAAGGACTACGACAAGAAAATAGTGCAGAACTGGCGGCCATATTTCATGACGCGAAAACTGACCAATTATAAGGCTTAAGGGCTTTTAAAATTTCTAGATCCTCATTATTATTTTTCAATGTACGTACGCCAGTCGCTGCTACCACTAAAGTTATAACCTCCACTGACGCAAGCTTTCGTTAGACACTTTCCGTCAGTGATTTCCCACGCGGGAAAGCACTCCAAGTTTATTCATTTCAGTGGCTTCAGTATAGTAAACTAACCTCTTGTACATCATATCCCAATTTCCATTCAATTCAGAACTTTGATGAATTCGACGTTCATTCCAGCTATAGTAAATCAAATCAAAGTATGAACAATAAGATTGCAGCAGCAAGATACAGGGTCAGAATTATCTACATCTCGGCTGGCGCAGTAGGCCTCAGTATCTTTGCATCATAGATAAGCCAATTCATAATCACTACAAGACTTGTTGTTATATGGTCGAGACTGTTGTATACGAAAAGTCACAATACCTCTCAAATGCTAAAAATATTCAATTCAATCTTCTAACCATGCAGTAAATCTCAAAGAAAACAAACATATAGTCTAATGTTTTCTTAATAATTGACCAGAAATGCTGAAATTCGATTGTTTCGAAAGATCGTGACTCAATCCTTACGAGAATTACAACGACATGAGAACCAGCGTTAACCAAAATAAAAAAACAACTGTGAAATCAAGGATTCAAATTTGTTTGTTGTTCATGTATGTATTCGTGTTCGACTGGTAATAAACTACCAAAATTTATAACACTGATGATGCAACAAAATTCAAAAATACAAGGAATAATGACGACTCGATCACTTGTGTTATACCGCAATATACCACCTTAATGTTATTGGCGTATCTTGACGAGTGTTCAAAAGAACTTGATCGATGATTTCCTGAAAAAACCCATATAGTGATGAGTGCAAAAAGCAATACAAGAAATACACTTTATAGAGCTTGATTCTCATGTTTCGCATTCTCCGTCGCTCTGTTCTTGCATAGTGAACAAGGAGGCAGCCTTTATATCGCCGATAGTCAGCGACACTCAATAAACCACTGTTATTGTATATCGAAGGAGCAATTTTCCCAACAGATGAAGGAGTTTAGTTCCCAGTAACCGCTAAGCCGCCGCCATTGGTGATATACGAGAATCAGCCTCAATCAGGCACAAAGAAAAAGCACGATTGTGATCAATACTGTATACTTCGTCTCTTTAAATTGTGACAGTTCCTGGGAAAGTAAAAATGTTGGGAACACGGCAAACGCATTTAATAGATATCTGAAGCAAGCAACGTTTTCGAAAACACCGATGTGTATACCTGACGTTTTTCACCAATCACCGTTCTTGATCCAGTCCTTTGACGTTTCTCACGCCGTTCGTGTTGTCGAAAATAATGCTTGCTTAAGCTCACTAACATGGACGGTGTTTGGATGCAAAATTTTAAATGTAAAGAAACAGAGAAACCCATGCAAATAGAAAGCCACCCAAACTCGGACTAACTGAAGCAAACATGCAATAAAACTGGGCTTACAATAGTATTTGAAATTATATCCCTTCATATGAAACATGTGAATTCTATATGTTTTCCATGAAGGGTAGCAATTTACGCTGTAGACTACTCAGTTTCTCAACAAGTAAATTTGCTAAAATGAATGCCAAAATATTGACTTGCCCAAGTCGCTTGCTAGAGAACGCACGTAGCAAGAATTAAGGGAGTGCTTGAGAAAAACGGAAGCGAGCGACTGTGTCACTTGCCTAATTTTGAGTCTTACTGAAAAATTTGGCGCGAAAATCAAACATGCAAAACTTTATAAAATAGCGTCGCTTGTACAGAATATTTGAGAACAATAATGAGTATTCATTCACTGACGTTACTGGAGCAGAAATGCATCGGTGAAGTTGATCCACTTGCAGGCGACAAAAGTCGGTCGCTCCCAGGAACCACAAACGACGGACTTTGGAAAGCCTCGGAGGTGTTAATACCAGAGACGACAATACCGTCCTGAGATGACATTACCATCCAATATAAATACGTGGATGACTGTGCCGTTGGACGTCATTTTACCGTCGTCAGTTAAGAGCGTTTATCAGGCACCCTTATAGACGGTGATATTGTTGAAGACATTCAATCCGTCTGGCATAAAAGCACCTCGCCATTCAGCAGACGTGTGCGCAGTCAAAAAAGCGCTGATATCAGTTGAAGTCTCCGCGCCCAACTTTAAGAGCAATTCAAAGCTTTTCTAGTATGCTACGGCTGTCACGACTTTACACCAGACGTTATAAGCGTCCACGATGGCATTGCCAGCCGAACGGTATTGTCATCTCTACTACTGCATTTATAGCAATCAAACAGCCATATATTGCTCTTGGAAATTAATGCGAATGTAATACAAAAACACAAAGGATAAACGTAGGAACATCTATAATTGTTATACTCAGTATCCATTGTACATTAGAATAAAACGTCAACTTGAATTTCAAATATTTAGTTTTCAGGGAAACCATTTATTGTAAAAAATCATAAGCAATTACTGACGATAGACGAAATATCTTACCCAGTGATAACGAAAAAGGAGGGATTTGCTAACAATAGGAGTTCAACTACAACAAGCTAGCAGTCTGCGTCGCCTGGCCACATGCTGGAAAACCCGTTTATAAAATATTATACCCGAATTGAACACTTACGTTTTTTCACCCAGTCTCAAACACAAAATGGCGTTACTCATACCTGTCTGGATAATAAGACATCATTCACTAATTTGCGATAAAACGTCTTTAACCGTAGCTGAAAATGTAGACAACAGAACAATAAAATTTGTATAGTATTTGACTACGCCTACTTAAGGTTCACGTTTGAAGTGCTAACAAAACAGAAATCTGGTTTGCTACCAATATTACGCAGTTTTTTATTTTCAATAGAGAGTTTTAAAACTTCTACGACTGTGCACCTTGTATTCCTTCATCTTTGCCGCCTTGCATCTTTTTCGATAGTTTACGATGTCAGAAGTATATAGCCCAGCTAAATAATAGAAGACATTCACTTTTAAGGTTACTCCTTGACGAGAAAAATCGTCCGGCGTTAGACAGAAGCATAAGACGGCGCTAGCCTTTTTGGTGCAAGCAATGGAGTAAATGCAAGGCATGTACTACTTTGGCACCAAAAACGCCAGTTGATGTAGTTTTTCAATTCTGTAAGAAGCAGGAGTAGAAAAGAAGCTGTACGTTCTGCAAAATATCTTTAGTTGCCTAAACGGCTAAACATTGAAACTTCGTTCTCTGCCAATAGTAGAACTTCTTTGCGTTGAGTAGTAATGTCACAGTGTGAAAACAATTGAGTCCATCTACATTATATATTATATAACACCTTATTAAATTATCGTCACTTAATTGGTTGTTCCTGATCACATTGCATTAAATAGAAATTCCCATTTTACTGACCGTGCAATGGAAGTGTATATTGAAAGTGCAAATATTTTTTACCATTGCACGGCTGTTTTCACTAAATTCAATCATTCAAATTACTAATCGTACCGTGCTCGC
>JAOBYK010408903.1:0-15372 GCA_025434845.1 Phenganax subtilis
AACGGGTTACGTCGTTGTGTTACGGTCATGAGTTCTGATTGTTTAGTTAGTAACAAGGGTTAGGATTTGGGTCAAGATCAAAGGAAATTATTCCAGCGCGTAACAAAACAGCAGCACCCTAAAAGGAATGAATGCGGTATGTTTTGAACGCTGCACAAGCAGAGCTACAAGGCAATGACGGAAGGTGCAATGAAACTGTACCCAATTAAAGAATATTTTCCCACCTTGCATTTTGGGGCTAGATCCTGTTGGTGCTTTGCTCTGAAGAAATAAACTACATGTGCGCGTCACTGCTACATGAGTACTTGCAAATAATATTTCAGCAAGCAAAACCAGCAATGGCCACTTGATTGCAAAATAGACTACAAACACAACAATATGGCAGACAAGACCAACGTCTACTATTAACTGGTGTCCAATGAGTTTAACAAGTCTAGTGATAACCACGCTTACAATGATGTTACAAGCTGCTCTGCATCCTGTAGTGAGGCCCATGATGACTGCACTACCACCAAGACTATCAATAAACCAGTATGTAAATGACAATAAAAATCCATTACAAAACCCCGAGTATGTAGAAGCAAAGGTGAATGTGCTGTATTGAAAAGTAGATAAAGGACCAGGAATCTTGCGCGTAAGAACATCTCTCTTAGTGCTGGAAAAATCCAGGCACAGGCCACAGAAGAACGCCACTGTGAGAAACGCAAATGCAAAGTAAAATACATAATGGAATGATCCAATGTATTGGCCACAGAATCTTTGATTGCAGTAGTAAATAATGAGACCTATGTTAGGAACGATTACACCCCAGCCAAAAACGCCGCATGTTTGCGCTTGTCCATAGTGTTCTGCGTCCGCATCGGCCACGCAAGATTCTTCAACCAACATGAACATGGTGGAATCAAAAGCATCACTTAATAGAATTAGGATTAACAAACATATAAAAATCCTGAATAATTCGTCTTTATCGTTGTATATAATATACTCTGTAACATCAGGGTCTATGGGAGCTGCAGAGACATTTGTTACATTGTGTTTCTCGGATAATTCAACAGTGTTGGCAATACTATTTTCTTCCACGGGTCTTTTGTAGTTTCTGACAGTGGATGGCCCTGAGGTCGGACTTGTATTAGTAAAATCTTGAGTTACTGCAGCAGGCGGCAACGCAGTTTTCTTTACAGCCTGTTCTTTCCTTACCAGTGGCAAATCCCATAATAAGAAGCCATCTTCCGCAGTTTCATTCCAGCTGTCAACCTGGACTAAACTGCGTCTTGATAACACGTGATGAACTACATAAGATCTCTGCTTCGTCTGATCCCCAAGATGCTTGATCACACACACCTGTTTCCGAGGACGTAAAACTATGAATATGATCAGGAGTTTAATAATAAGAACTAAATAAGATATCACAAACAACAGTTTGCGCGAACGCAGTCTTTCTGCAACGATGATTAAAACTGGTGTCCCAACTGACTGCAGTATAAAACGGCAACCACTTAACAAGCCAACGAATACGGGGTTTAGTCCAATGTACTTGAAATAAACCGGTCGGAACATGATAAACGGTGTGTAGCCAGCGTAGAATGAAAAATAGAACGCGTTATACACGAAGTCGAGGGGTATAGAAAAAGCCATTGCAGCGCGTCAAAGCCAAAGGTCACTGGAATCATTCGCCGCAACTACTCGTAAACCAGTCACATTTTGCGCACTAAACACCACATATTCTTTCTATTTAGAAGTACAATTGATAGAGCATTACAAGTGTGATTCATTTCTATACAAGATAAGCAATAGAAGTGTTACTTTCCACATATGTAGGTGGTAACCAGCAAACACACCATTCGCCAATCAAAGCATACGTAGCGTCTACAATCTCCATTCACGTTTCGCATGCGTCTGTAACTTAATGCGCAAATTATGTTAATATTTCCTGCTAGAATTTCGTATTAGTTGCACGGCTATCTGTGATTTTTCGTTCTAATGTTGTTGGCAGGCTTGGTATCCACAAGTTATAGCAAAGTTTGTTATAGCTAACATTATATGTTCAATGAATAAAAGACACACCATTTGAATACAAAATAAGATGATTTTATACATTCTATGATTAGTATGGTACCACAATATGACCCGCTGTAGGTCTATAGGTCCTTGCTGTTAGAATAATAACCGCTATAGACCAGATCAGACAGCGAGGGTTTGACTGCTCCTTCGAAAACCTGACTCTATACAAGGTTTGGGAATGCACTTCAATTCATAGAATGAAGGTGTTGATCTTAATAAAAATTTTTGGTTCAAATTCTAGTAATTTCCAAGAGTTTCACATCTCCACTGAACTTAGGTTTTTTTCGTCCCCTTGATTCCTAACGAGGACCAGTTGGGAGTTCATAGTGATGTAACTGGAGTCAAATATTACGTAAACACCGATATCAAAACACAAAGTGAGAGTGATTGAAAAATTAAAGCACATAAAGAGTTGAAAGATATCAACGAAAGTGAAAGGCGAAAGAATAGATAGTTACAGAATGCGGACTAAATAGACGAAGTTTCGCATGCCGACTCGTACTCACAATTCTATTCACTCATTAATCAAAGTTTTTGACAGTGGATTCTCTCAACGAGTTTTAGCAATTTTAGTAGACTATAGTAGATTTACTCAATGATTTACTCTGACTTCTGAAAATATTTGCAAACCTCTACAACTCGAAACTACCACTAGTCTAATGTGTCACCAGAAATTATACTAGTAAACAGTTTTAAATATAATTATCTTAAATGAAAAGATATAGTTAAGCCTTGCTCAGGCTCAACCCGACGTAAACTCAAAAATATACAAATAAAACAATTTAAAACACAGAGAATGATTAAACTTGTGTTCGGATGTCTTTAAAACATTTCACAAGTTTTAACATCAGACATCCTGATCTTATTCCTGTTTTTGTAAATGAAAGACAACCTTAAACAAACGAAGTAATAAGAAAGTTAGAACCCAACAAAATGAAGTTTTGCATACAAATGGCGTAAAATTTGCCGGAGTGGAATCTGAAGACAATTTAAAAGGCAACGGTCAGGAGTGAAGCGACGCCCAAGTCCAACACTTTTTTTCATTTTCAATAAAATATTACTCCAGTGTTTAGCAGCTCCATACTCCACTTTGCAGTAGCTCATTGAATAATGAAGTAACCAAAGTTACTCATTGAGACTCGTTATCAGTTTCCACTTCTGCACTGCTTATGTCAGCTTCTGAGCTCGTGGACGTTTTGGTGTCCTGGTCGCCAAATATTTGAAGATCCGTCACAAGAGTAAGAAGCTCAACAGCCAGTAATATGAAAGCAACCGCGGTCGTCACCCATGTGAATATTATGAATGTCTCGTGGAAGCCACTATTTTGAACATGTAGTCCCGAGAACAAAGCTCCAGAACCAGACCCAACACCCCAGTATATACCATGAAGCAATGCTAAATGACGAGTTCAAACCATGTTAGTTTATATTTATATAAACAGTATTTGGCTGAAAATAGAATTTCATAGCTAATACGAGTTAACTAAGCCACAAGCTGAAATATTACTGCAATTTTAGATATTAAATGTGTCACAGAGTTTTCGGCGAACGAGATTGTATCTATCTCTTAGGGACAAGCCCGTGACGAAAATGAAACACCATTGACACAAGTAAAACGTTCCAGAGCGGCGCAATAAGAGCTATTGGTAGCTATGCATACAAATATTTGTGCTTTACATTTTGGATTGCACCACTTTGCTGCAAATTTGTACTAAAGCATACCTTGTAATCGCATATTCGACCCAGCTGGAACGAACTGATCTAGAAAGTAGGCGCAAGTTGAAACTAGGGAACCATAGCATAGCGCATAAAATATTTCCGCAAGGACCACGAACCACGGATTCGTGATACGAGAGAAAACATAGAAGACAGCAATATGACCCACAAGACCCACGCTCAATAAAGGCACATGACCAAAACGATCGATAACTTTTTTCAGCAGGAAGAAAAGCACCACGTCAATGATACACTTGCACCCCGTGGCCACGCCCATGACACTCGCACTCCCTCCAATTTCGTCAATGAACCAGTTGACAAAGGTAAACAAGAAACCGTTACAGAAACCTGCATAGGCAAACACTATAAGAAACATGCCATAGTGGAAGTTTGAGAGAGTTCCATGGATTTTCCTTGATTTGACACTCGTGAATTGTGCGCTTAGATCAATATGAGAACCTACCAGCAAGGAGATATTAAAAAAAACTATGGCAAAAATAAAGATATAATGATAGGTGTCCACCACACGTCCACATAACTCATGAGGAGCATTGTGTAAGACTACTGCAATGAGAGGAGCCATGAAACCCCATCCTAGGGTCCCCCAAAGTCGAAAATCGCCATAACTTTCTTTCTGGTGATCAATGCACGAATGATCAACTAGTGTAAACATCGCTGCATCAAATACATCAAAGATCAAAACAACAACCAACAAACTATAAAACATAAAACGAACTTCTTCCTCGTCGTTGACAATTTCATGTTCAGTTCTGGTACGATTTTTTATCGCTTTGTGTATTGGTTTTGTTAGGTCGTGATTAAGATTTGTAATATTCTTCTGTTTTATGGTCATGGGTTCTGTGTTATTCTTTGCGAATGCGTTACCAGTTTGAATAGCACCCTCATTGCCTTCGTCCATTTCTCTTTGGTTAGCCAAGATAACTGTGGACAGAAAGGGTAGCTGTGTTTCGCGAATACTTATGTTGGTACTTTCTATAATTTTGCTGTAATGATTTTTTCCATGGCGTGGCAAATTTTGCATGACCACACTTCGCTTGCTCAACTCATGTTTAATGAAATATGAATGTTCTGCCACAGTCACAGACTTATTAACGTAGTCTACAATCTTGACGATACAAAGTTGTCTTGATGGCTTCAGCAAGAGAAACAGAAGGAGAAGTTTGACAACAGCTACCAAAGATGAAATGATGAATAATAATTTCCTCGCCTTCAATCTATCACCAATAAGAACTAGGAGCGGTGTTACAATGGACTGAAATATCGGACGAATACCGCTGATTACACCAACTTGGGCAGCGTTTAGGCCAATATGTTTTAGATATATTGGAAAATACAGTAAAAATGGTATATAGCCGCCGTAAAAGATGAAGTAAAATGCTTGGTAATGGACATACTTCAGTAATTTGCTAAACTTCTCCGAGACCATTCTGTAACAGGATTATCAGTAAATACCAACGCTGTACATAACTGGAAAGATGGTAGACTGACTACCTCCTTGTTTGAATGTTTTTTCTGAAAGGTACTCGCTTCAAAAATAGCTTCTAAATGGTGTGAAGCATACAGTGTAGAGATGAATTATCTAAATTGTGCACGCATTACCAAACGCTTGACTGGCCACCCTCATCCGTATTTTGCATTTGGACATAGCGATTATCATACATTTGATACGAATGACTTCAACTGCATACAAAGTATGCTGAATCACTGTAGCGTAACAGCTTTCTAGACAATTTACTGAAATATAACAACAGCGTTCTCTTGTGGGTGTTCAGCTTAAAACTACATGGATGATTCGAAGAACAATTCTATACTGTTAACTCGCTTGCATGAAACATTGCTTCTTCTGTGGCAAATTCCAAAGACAAGATTAGGCGTAGGTCACACGTCGCTTCTTTTCATGTGCCAAACCTAATGCAAATAACCTAAAGTCTTTGTCTGAGCTCTTTTACATTAAGTTCGGCGCATGAGAAGAGCGACGTTTGAGTCGGTTTGACCTAGACGTCATATAAATTAAAGACCAAGTACAAAAATATGAAAATTAAATTTAAAGTTCCATGTAGCATGCACTCTCAAATCTTCTTTGCTATAGACACTGATGAAGAGTGCGAACATTAAACGCCAGTACAACTCGAAGATTGCACGATGTAAAAAAAGTTTCAATTAAAAAGTGATTACTTTTGAATTGACTGTATTACAAATTAAAATGGAATTATAACTTGGTAGCAAATAATTAGCTTTCCTCATCCTCAAATTTGTTCGGTCGTAAACTTTCCCAGTCTTTATCAGGAGAAGAACTTGTGTCCATGATGTCACTTTTAAGATACAATTGCACCTGAACAGCCAAGAAGGTGAAGGCAACAATGGCGGTAATACACGCGAAGGTAAGGAATGTTGCTGGAAATCCGACTGTACTTACGCGATATCCAGACAACATGCATCCTGCTGCCGTGCCAACACCCCAATAAACGCCGTGGTAAATTGCTATAAGTAATAAAGATAAATGAAGTGCTTGTTATAGACAAACCAAGAAAATGCTAATCTTTCAGGCCTTTCTCTGGTGCTTCTTACTTTATTCTGTTCTTATTTTGAACAGAAAGCTCTAGCAAGTGACACTTTTCATAACTAAGACATACGAAATATGCAGTGAACGAGATATGGCGTCGCAACGCAAAGACAAATGGGTTTCCACAAAACAGCTAATTTTTCTCAAGCACGAGTAATACTAACTTTCAAAACTCAATGAGAACACGGCAAAACTTTTATATCAGGCATCTCTTAACTTTAGTCATAGACGTGTTTCTGATCAATCAAAGCAAGCTTTATTACTGGTAAAAGGATTTTTGTGAATACAGGACATACCTTGCATGCGCACACTTGAACCTGCAGGAGCAACGTTAACAAGGAAGGAAGCACAAGTAGACATGAGAGATCCATAAACAATACTATAGATTGTTTCCACCAATATCACCAACCAAGGGTTAGTTATCTCGTAATACACAAGAAACACAACAATATGTCCAATTAGACCGAGAATAACTGTATAAACATACCCAAGTTTCTCTAAAAGTCTTTCCAACTGAAAATACAACACTAAATCAATGAAAGCTTTCGATGCAGTTGCTATGCCCATGGTCACCGTATTACCCCCAAGAGTATCGATAAACCAATTCACAAACGTGAGTAAAAATCCATGGCCGAATCCAGCGAAGGCAGAAATGATAGAAAAAATACCATACTGTAAATTTGAGTGCGCACTGTGGATTTTACGTGAGATCAATTCCGGGATCTTTAGCGTAAAATCTATTTGTGTTCCAACGAGTAGGGCAATCAGAGTAAAAGCGATGTGGAAAAAGAAGATATAATGAAACGTTGCAACCAAAATCCCGCACATTTTCGAGCTCATTTCGTAAATAACAAGTCCAATGATTGGAGTCATACATCCCCATCCAATAGTTTCCCATAAACGAACCTCTTTGTATCCTCGATTAACGTCTGAGTCTGCAGCGCAAGAATAATCCACCAAAGTATATATAGATGAAACAAATGGGTCGGCAACCAACGTTAAGAAGACAAGTGCTACAAATATATGACCAATCTCAGCTTTGTTATACAGAATGTCAAATTTTACACGAGTATCTTGACTTTTCTTCGTTTTCCCCAGATTTGTCAGGTCATTAGCTGCAGCTGGTTCACGACCATGGATCCAAGTCCGTATGAAGTCACTGTTTGATAAATTCAACTCGTTGTTTTCAGTGTAGAAATTGCCTGATAAGGTGTTCTTTCGATTCGCTGCTGATTCATTGAAGTCATTCCTTCTTTTAAGAACACGTTTGTCAAGATAATTTTGCTCTCTAAGCTCCCTGTCAGAAACAAGCAGCGAAACATGGACAAGCTTACTGCTAGCTTTTATAAGACTATCACCAGAATCATTTGCATAAATGCTTTTGATGCACAGTTGTCTCTGAGGTCGTATGAGTAAAAACATGATCAGCACTTTGCCTATTGCTATAAAACACGAGGTTACAAAAAGCAGTTTTTTTGAGCGTAGTTTTTCACAAACAATGACCAGAAGAGGAGTAATAAGAGATTGAAGAATGGGTCGAATACCATTCAGTATCCCAACTTGAGCAGCGGTTAGACCAACATGTCTGAGGTACACTGGTAGGTATAACAGTAAAGGCATATAGCCAGCGTAGAAAGTAAAGTAGAACAATTGGTAGCGGCATTCTTCCAAGAAGTCTTTCAACTTTTCAAACATCATGGTTCACATTAAGGCATGGAATTTTCATTCATATATCGAATGTATTTCGACGTGAACTCACCTGCCTCAATCCACCAGCCATCTAGGCTACCAGTCATTGAACTATATAGCTACCAATTAATCATCAATTCATTACTTTCATAACACAAAATGTGTATTCAGCACTCAAGTGTTCTGCGACTGGAATAATTGCCTTATCGCACATTGAGGAAAAAATTACTTTGCGCTTGAATGCGCACCAATGATACTGTAAACTGATAAAGTTGAATGCAGCTACTGTATATTGAGCTACTCTAGAACTAACATTTTACCATAGTGTTTCTTTCTCACTTCGGTAGGAGTTTCACCTATAATAAGTCCTATGTCTTCAACAGACAGACTGTAGAATATTCGGATCATTTACAAGGACTTTCCCCCCAAATGTATGTCTTTTTCGTAGTAATTTATTCATAGTTTCATCACCAATGTTGCGTAAAACACAAAGAATGAGCGAAAGTATTTTTAGTTTTAATAGTGGTCACATTATTACTAATTTGATACCGTGAGGATAAAAGATATTTACGACACTGCACTGGCTAAATGTATATAAGCAATACAACTTGATTTTTGTGCCCGAATTTATAGTGAATGATTGCATGGTATGCCAACTATCACGTATAAATTATGATAAACAACTTATGTTCTTGATTAACCAAGCGCGTTATATGACGATCATCGAGACGCCTCCAACAACAAATATCAATACTTTTATAATATTTCATCAATGATGCCAGGTTTTAACTACAGACACCTAATAGTTTATATGTTTAGAACAAACACCTTCTCCAATCAGAATCTCCCCGAACAATAATCTTTTTTTCATACCGCATGCAGACAAAAATATTTAAAGTGCTTAGCACGTTGTCTTAAAAGAATGAAAACACTTTCAATAGGTCAACAGCAGTAGTTCAAATATATGTGTGTCATAAAAATCATACAATAGCTTAAGTCTAAGGAGATATATGTTGTTGAAAGGCTGTACAAACTTGTACATATGTTCAGACTGAAAAAGTGGCGTTTTAAAAAAAAACTTGGGGAATTTGGCACGGTGCTCTATTCGGGCTATAGTTCTTTACTCCTGCGCTTTAATTTCCCTGCTCTCAACAGCTTTAGATAATCTGTAGTAAAATCTCAGTGTCACCATCTCGCCTCCTCGTACCCATTCCCAATGTCATCCTCGTCATCTCCAAAGCGACTACCATCGCTAGAACTGGAGTCTGAAGAAAAATCGCTGACAGTTTGTTTTTCTGTACAAACAAGAAAAAACTGAACGCTGAGAAAAAGAAATGAGATACTACATGTGATGAGAGTGAAGCAGAGAAACGTCTTGCGGAAGCGATAGTTGTCCAGTAGAAATCCACTGAAAATTGAGCCAATGGCTGCCCCTACAGCCAGGTAGATTCCATGAAGGGTATCTAGGTGAACAATTAGAATAATCAGAACAAAAATTTCCTCTTATCCAGAGAAAAGAAAGTCAATAATATTTAAGTGATTGAAAGACGCTACCTTGCAAGTGGTAACTAGAGCCTGCTGGTGCAGCTGCTCTAAAGAATGAACCACATGTGATCATCATGAACCCAGAGACACTAGCTTGCAGTACTTTGACTGAGAGAACAAGCCATGGATGTCTTATGGCATAATAACTGAAGAAAAGTCCAATATAGCCAAGAAAAGCAGCACAAACTGCCGACAGATGACCGATGTACTCAATAATTTCTTCCACCACAATGAAAATCACGACACCCATAACACACTCCACACTCGTTGACAATCCCATGATCATCGTACCCCCGCCAAGTTCGTCAATAAACCAATACACAAACGTGAAGAGAAAACCGTTACAAAAACCAAACATTGTATACGCCAGGATGAAAATATTGTATTGGAAATTCCATTCGCTTGACTGGACTTTCTTGGTCACATCCGCTACATAAGGATCAGTGGCGAAATCAAGACGAAGTCCAATGAACAATGCGACAGTTGAAAATGAAACAAAAAAGTAAAAGACATAATCAAATGATCCCACCCTTTCACCGCATACACTTTGAGCAGTTTGATCCATAATAACACCAATAACCGCAGTCATGACACCCCAAGCTAGATCACCCCATACCCATGTCTTGCTAAACCAATTCTTGGGTCGGTATGCGTTGTCGACTAAAGTGAATATCGTAGCATCTAAACAATCCGTAACAACGGTTAAAATCAATATAGTTATGAACATAAAACGAACTTCATCTTCACGATAGATTCGGAATTGACGTTTTTTCGTTTGTTCTAGTGGAGTTGGGGTATACGTTTTGTTGACTACAATATTTGTTAAAATTCCACTTGAATTCCGGTCTTGCAGCAGTTGTTTGGTACCGTTACTAGTGTCATAAGTTGAAAATGAAACATTATTTGCTACATAGTTCACTGCTTGTGACCATTTGCCCGTGACATCCGCGCGTTTTCCCAGCTTGTGAAGGATTAATTTATCCTTCACTTCACCACTATTGTACATTGTCCTACACAGTTGTTTCTCTGGTCGAAGTACTTTGAATATCACGAAGAATTTTCCAATCATTAAAATACATGACACTATAAACAAGAATTTCTTGACGCGATACTTTGAACTTAATCCCACCAAGATTGGTGCGCCGACAGACTGTAGTAGCGGTCGCAAACCAATGAGCAAACCAACTTTGACCGAGCTCAATCCGTTGTATTTCAGATAGAGAGGTAAAAAGAGAATAATTGGCATGTATCCTGCGTAAAACGCCAAGTAAAACACTTGGTAGGCAAAACCTATTAAATTCAGGTTCCATTTCTTTTTCTGCGACATGTTGCCAGAGGGTTGGTCTACGAATTTTTGCGCCGTATGTATGGTGCTCAAAATTCTAGCATACCGTTGCTAACATAATACAGCTTTATACCAGTATAATTCACTTTACTACTAAGCAGTTATGTACCGTGCAGTATGCAAGTACTGAAATATATTTGTGACACGACACAAAGAAGGCATTTGACTGTGAAAATATTTTATCACACGCTACGCCTTCTGCATGCCGTCTTTATTCAAATATTGATCATTAGTGTTGCTTCGCTTGATAAGAAGAATGGCTGTTGCGCTTCACCAGTTCACGGTGCACTTCACGCGACATCATATAGTCACATTTCCATTCCATCATGCAAACTATTGACAGTTTTTGCCTTCACCGAGCAAATATTCGTTGAGCAAACGGACCTTATGCATCAAAATTGTAAAACCAAACAGCTGTATTTTGACACTTGGTCACTAAAATATTTTTCATAAAAAGTAATTCAAAATTCATAACGCATTCTTTGGTTTAAAATAAATGGTCAGCAGATTGGTGATTTTCTGCAAAGTGATTTGAGTCACCAATGCCCGAGTCTTTCTGGCTAATTCTATTATTTCACGTCGATAGTAACATAAGACTGCATCGTGGGACCGTAGCTTAACATCTTTCAGCGCATAGGCTGGTGTGATATACCGTGATGCACCATATCCTCATATTCTAATATCTCGTATTTGAAAAACCTAGATCTGTACAGAGCAGCGAACATCGATAAAAACAGTCACGTATGAACGTAAATTTTTTGGGAAATTTCTGGACAGCAATATGATTAGAATTCAGTAGAAGTCATCTCATCCGGGTATATAATTTAGCCTTAGCAGACGCAAAAAAACGTGAATCCTATAAGGTTGTGATTAGTCAAAATGATTGGTTGTTGCAACACGTGAGTCAACAACAGAAAAATGTAGAAAAGATTAATCAATGGGTGATGATACCATCATTTGTTGTCGGTCAAAATGTGCTTTGCGTAAACCAAAATTAGCTAAGATCAAATAAAAAATCGGAGACATATGATATGCCTTTGTATGCGATTACTGCAGGAAAAACACTTGAACGGTCTGGTCTGTATCTAAAGGTTGAAGTTTCACAGTTCCTATAATAGGAAAACATAGAACTGTTTCACGAAATCATGAAGTTGTTAATGTTGGTCATTTCATTTGCCGTTTTCTATCTTACTGGTGTGTCAAGTTCTGGTGAGTTAGAAATGAAAAATTCTTTAAGCATAAGCTGTGCATGTAGTATTGCTTCCATACTCAAACGAAGACAAACTAAAAAACAAATGGTTAAGATTCTTGAGTCTTTTTACTGTGAATAATTGCTTTCTTCACAAAGTATTTCTCACCAAAATTATCATCCGAAATAAATATAGTCTTACGTTTTGGAAAGGAGCATTCAAGGGCACATGACTGTACTTTACTTTACTAGTTATCATGAACTTTTCCTATATACTAATCAATATGCACCTTATACACAATAAATATGATATCGAAAACAAAAAGGCATGTATTATAGTGGATAGTATTGTTGTAAACTGACACAGAGAAACGTGGCAGCAAGTGTAAATAAACTCTGTTCATATAGGTAAGAGATGACTTGTCTATAAATGTTTTCTTTTTTAGTTTTATCGAAGAAAGGAAATTGTCCTTTGGTGCATGAGTCTGACCACAAGTGCAGCAGAAAATTTGAGACAGATTGTTTGCTCGATTTTGATTGTGATGACGAGAAGAAATGCTGTCGTACTGCATGTCATCAGTATCAATGCGTTCAGCCGTTGAGAAACAGAGGTACACGCCAACTTATAAGTTTCAAAAACCGTTATTATTTATTTGCTCAATAAAAGCTAGGTTCGAGGAGAATTGAGTCGGGTTTCTTCCTTGGAATCTACAACAGTCAATTATAAAGAGCGCGAGCATATCAAGGTCATCGACAGATTATAAATGGGCAGTCGAGGTTCCTTGAAGTGTTGAAAAAAAAAGTTTCGACGCAATTTCATGCAAGGACAACCGAACAAAATTTTCGTTTTCTTAGCATAGAATCGCTATCGGTTCTAAAGTTGAAAAGGATCTAATGTGAATTAAGAAACCGCGTTCCATCTCATTCTCTAGTTTGCCACAGAAACAGCGACATTGCGTTTGTTCTGGATGCATCAGGCAGCATCGGGAAAAAGTCATTCAACATGATGAAAGCCGTCATCAAAAAATTACTTTCCTCATTTTCTCATGAGAATGGATATCGTCATGCAACGGTTGTATATGGTGAAAAACCAACTCTGGTGTTCAACAATATTGCTACGTGGACTAAGAATTTGAAAACTGAGGACTTGCTTAAAATGGTTGATGATATACCATACTATAATTCACCGATGACTCGTATTGATGCTGCATTGCGTTTGGTACATCAGGAAGTATTTCCTCGATATAAAAATCAGGATCACAGAACTAAGGTAGATAGCTGTATAATACTGCAAACAAAGAACTCGAGCTACTTTACCATGGTTTCCATATGGTTGTAAAGATAGAGTAACGATCTTTCTAAACAGCCAAAACAGAACAGATTCAAACTATTATTAGCAAAGCAATTATTAGTATGTTTTTTATGAGATTTACAGCTAGGAAGATAGAATACTTTAGCCGTCTTCGTACACAGGTGCAGTAATGTGGAAACTAGTCTTTTGAAGCACATTGCAACACTCACGCATCGCACAGATAGAGTAAATGATCAAATTAGCGCTGATTCTGGATGCGACATTTACGATAGCTGCACTTAGTCAAGAGCGGCGTTTAATAAAAGCGGCAGCAAGACATTTGTATATACTAAAATCTTTATCTGCTTGAGGATCAGACCAATTCACACATTTTTTCGATTATACCTCGCACCAGTATCTCAGGTGCCGGGTCTTAATTCAGAACGGGGCTTATCAAATTTTTCTGATTCTAATAGCGTAGCTGATTCGAAAGCGGCGTTTTATCGATGATTCAAGGAAAATAAAATCGCCTGCATCTACATTTGAACTCAAAGTAGCTACATGCAATACAAAGAAACCTTTTAGAGCTTGCAAGGCTAGTTTTATCACAAAAAACATCAGCCGCATCTTCAACAGTCGTTGTTTTCAATAAGGAAAAATTATAGTCAGGTAGTTTAATTTTCATTGATTACCACATACCCATGATTATAAAAAATATTTTCTCTTTACATCTAAAGATGATCGTTTTGTTCACTGATGGTATTCAAAGCACTCCACCTTACCAAGAAGGTTTATTAGAGGCTGGAAACGTTCTCGATGAAAACAACATTAAAGTTTTCGGCGTTATAACTGGGGAGCAGAGAAACATGAACGCCTTGGTGAATTTGTGCACAACTGATCAGTTTATTTTTGAACCAGAGTTCTTGCAAGAAATGATCCAAGTGATGAATCACGAAACTGGGTATTTATGCTGAGATGTACCTTCAGCTTTCTAACTCAGTAACTTGCGACGTATTTTCAAGTTTTAGCTAAAATATATTTTGAGCACTTTCCTTATTTTTCACTTGTCGTGCGTATGCACAAAGAAAAATAGATTTAAACAATCTACTATAGCAGTAGTTTCTTTGTACTTCAAAATGAATAGCTTAAAAGCAGCGGTGCCACGGGAATTTCAGTATTATTCAAGTAGAGTTAAATCAGGGTGGTGTAGTAGAAATGCCATCAGAGTAGCCCAATGGTATCCTTGCAGTCACATACCGCATGCTATTTTATCTCACATGTGAAACGCAAGAAGGGGACTGGAAAGAACTTGGAAAGTCGTGGGAGACGCGCAGGACGTGTGGTTTGCCGCTTGTTGTTTACCACAGTGGTTTACCAGCTCGTGTTTTGGTCAACGGTTTTGGTTCATCGGTCACACGCACACGTGATCGGTCACATAATTATGTTGATAGGTGATTGGAATTTCCGCCGTTAAGCTCCCCTAGTGTGGGACTGTGGGGTGCTTGTCGTAGTTTATGTTGCTGACATCGACAATCTACTTCTGATCTACGGTTATCCTGTGCCATCGACAAAATGTGGGCTTGGTTGAAAGAAGAACTGTCTGTAAAGAAGTTGTCATTGCGACTTGACAATGCTAGGGTATTGACAACATCAGGAGTATGTATCCAGTAAAATTGTTTATATAACTATTCGATACATACGTAGTACACTGAGCATTCAATGACGATAAGGCGTTTAGCATTTGCAAGAGATTGCCAGCCAACAGCTTGTAGAATGATTGAAGAAACTTGTTGGCGCAATACTGGTAGATTAGCTGCAGCCCTTGGCTTGTTACTACGTGATATCTAATTAAAGACGCTATGCATACCAGCGTTCAAACGTTGATTTACCATATCAAGGGTGGAAAGAGCATTGTTCTCAGGAAGTGATAGAGGGGAGTTACAGTCTGCAGAC
>JAOBYK010409014.1:0-15367 GCA_025434845.1 Phenganax subtilis
CGAACAAATGAATGACCTAGAATAAGCACTGTTGGTATCTCAGTCACGGAACTAGCCATAACAAAGCAACAATATCTAAAACAAGTTGATATACTGTAAGAATATTAAGAAATTTATCAAGAATAAATTCAACAAAGATTACACCTGAATAAGTTCGTAAAACTTCGTAATTTCAAATTTTCAGAGTTCTTGACTCGCCAACAACACTGAAGTGAATGACTGCCAACTGCTTGGAATAGCTTTTTTATCGTCTTGGGTAATCATTTACTGATATGTCCATCTGGTTTATCTAATGTTGTTTCAGCCTTTGGCAACTTACTATCTACGGAAACGGTTCTTCTACTCCAGATATTCATTTATGTTATTTACATAATCTTATCTGCTTTATTACACAGTGCGGAAAAGCATAAAATTCCTATTTGTGCCAAATATTTTATATTCTGTTTACTAAACAGGGGCATAAACTGCTAACCTACGCATTCATCTCATGATGCGTAAGAATAATTTTAGTTTTTGTTTAATTGCTTTCGTACAACTTCAGCGGTTTAGAATGAAATGGATGACACCAGCAGCTGTGGCTGAGAGGTAAGGTCGACTAATTACCAGCTGCGATTATCTTATCATCAACTGATCTTTCTTGAATCTTGATACTGCATAGCCTGAATAAACTGATTTTTTCTCCCTAAAACATTTCAGAATTAACACATCATTTGAATTTGCACTGCACTCTTGACAGTTCAAAATTGTGATTAATGATCATCAAATAATTCCTATATTATCAATTGTGTTATTTATACCATACTGAACAAGAAGGCTAATATACAGTCAGAATGCTCTTTAGCTTTGTGTGTGGTTACGTTGCAGTGTATACTCTTTTCATTGTAAATAATTATTTTCATTACTTGCAAATTCATTGTATCTCTTTTTTAATGATTGATAATTAACGATTATTATCAGTATGAACAGGTTTAATCATTGCACGGTATGAAAATATCAATCCAACTTGCGAGAATCGAAGAAAATCTGTTTCTAGTTTGTTTGGTCTTGCTTCCTTGAACGCCATTATAGTAGCCGTCAAAAAGTGCGCTCATTGATTAGTTGTATTTTTATAACCAATCAATGTGTTTGAAAATTGTGGTTTGTACTTCGAAAACAGAAAGTGCTGTTTCAGTCTTTATTTTCTAAAGTTCTGAACAGAATTATTTCCCATTCAATTTTCCATGCCTTGTAAAAAGAGGGCTGGCACGACAGCAGAAAAGTAACATTTACGCAAATGTTTCTGGACAAATTGCGAAAATGTTAAACGTAGTACTCCTTCGATAGCTCAGTTGGTAGAGCGGGGGACTGTAGGGGGCAAACATTGTAATCCCTAGGTCGCTGGTTCAAGTCCGGCTCGAAGGATTACATTTTTAATCAATACACTATTGCTTAGATATAAAAACATAAATTAAAAACAATACCACAGTTTAATATAAATAGAACAGATGAACAACGTTATGTTTTCCAATCAGTCACAGAATCACAGGGGCTGTTCTATAGAAACTATTGTAAATTATATAAAATTGTCATATAATTTCACTGCGAAAGAAGTTTACTCTTGCAAAAACCTTTGTAGATGGTATAGTATCAGCTGTATGTGGAATCTGTGCAGCCTACAACGCTTTTTTATGTAAGTTACTGTGTCAAGACTTTTTTGAAAATCACTCTTTGTGAGCAAGCCCCCTGAATTTTTGCTAAAGGTCTTGATCATAGGACACCGTTCTCATATATAGGTTTTAACTATCATATCGTTTTCATGGAAAAGGCTTGTTTTTCCTTTGTATACATTTTATAAGGTTTGACAAAAAAACTGCATAAGGTATTCATGACTAAATTTCCGGCTTCATGGAAGAATGATTTCCTAAACTGAGGCAAAATTTATGTTTTCAAGTGATTCATATTTAAAAAACAACCAAGATGCTCATTTTGGAATGGGTGCATTGAGTACATTTCATGAAGGACAAATTGAAATTACCATGTGTTGAAATAGAGTCTAGAACTTGTGTGGTGGCCAGCCGCAGGCAACGCAGGATCAGGAATCATGAAACTTAGTTGCCGCCTCTTTCTCAGGACTTCTGCACGTCTTGATCTTTTAGTACAAACCAGCTGTAGCTGATGATGATATCTGAACATTTCAAAGTCGATTTGCGTTATGCATATCTGTAATCTTTTTTGATAAAGTAAAAGAGAAAAAGATCAACGCAGCTGATAGGATTCGAACCTACGCTCCCAGAGGGAAACTGATTTCTAGTCAGTCGCCTTTACCACTCGGCCACAGCTGCTGTAGCAAAATGCATTGTGAATGGGAAATTATTTAATAATATTTCGTGGAAACAACACGTAATTTCATTTTTCAAAGTTTTCCGTCCGTAATCCTGGACCGTTATCAGTGCAAAGCCTGATGACGGTCCGATAACGTCTGGACGGATGACAATGAAGGACTGGGCACTGGTGACGCCCCCGGCTTGCGGACCGAAAGCTTTACATAGATAAATTTACGTGGTGTTTCCACAAAACCTTATATCAGCTTTTTAATCACTATGAAAACTTTGAAGAACTTGTAGGGAATCATTTGTTGTTTACTATATTCCCGCACTTATCTTTTGTATTTGAATAAATGCACTTTTATTAAAAACTTGTTATCAGATATACACCTGTTTTTTTAAGGCACTTTTTTTCGTGTCACAAGACTTTTTTATTATCTCATGAGATTTCAGCTGAAAAAAATAGTTTTTTATCAACTCCTTTTAATTTAAATAACACAAAAGTCACTTCGCTTCAAAATTATCGCTGGTGAAAAGCAGGATTAAAGTAATATCTCAATGATACTTTAAAACAGTAGAGTCACGAAACGGCGAAAAAGAAACAACGCATTATACTCGATAAATACATAACATAACCAACTAAAGTACAACAACACAAATTACTTTAATGCAGTGATCAATATTCATTCACCACTAGATTGGTGACATTGCAAACAATGGTTCTCCAAACTTCTGTTCAGCTGTAAAGACAGCTTTATTATAAAACTTCGAAAATGCATTTGTGTTAGACCATCTGACACTAACCATCATAGTACTACGCAAAATATTACTCAACGCAGCTCCCGAATTTGCTGCTGCCCTTGTATTTTAGGCTTTGAAGATGCCTATGCATCACACTGTGCTTGTTTCAACGTCAATTTCAAACATCTATATATAGTATCATCAGTTGATACTGCTCCATATAGTCTAAGCTAATTGGGAAAGAGTTTTCTGCAATCACCCCTTGATGACTTTGTTCTCTCTAAGTATTTGGTAAAGTGATTTGTGACACGCATCTGTTTGTCGACCGGAGAAGTTTTGAATGCAATTTGCATGGCTTAAGAACAAAGGTGTTTTATCAAAAATAACTCCTCAGCTGTTCGACGAAAAGAGCCATATCAACTAAATTAAGCAACTTTAGTGTTGGATATCTCTGGTCTGATTGTAAGGCTAGATGTATAGTAGAATTGACCAATTTCTCACACAGCTGATGGAGAGAGATTTGCATCATTTTGGTTGCTGGGAATCTTGTAGATTTTGTTGATTAATGGCATAGACCAAGTGCGTTGTCGCTTTGCTGCTGTCACGCCAGATGTAGATTCTCTTCCTTGTTATCTTTCATGATAATTAATTTTTCTTTGTTCTTCCCACATTATTTGAAAGTAAGATGGGTAGATTTTAAAGGGTTTTTTTCTTTTTGCTAGGCGACGTCTATTTCCCAATTTTGTTGCATGCCTTATAAGGCATGCAACTTTGTTATAGCTTAAATTTCGTGTCTGTCCGAGTGAGTGAGTGAGTGAGTGAGTGAGTGAGTGAGTAGTGTGAGGTGGTCAATCACGTGGCAGAAACGTAATACGATAAATACCGAGTTTTTCCGATATTTTTTACGAGCATAATTTGCATAATGCATTATATTTAAATCATGTGATGAGAGGTCATGTGATGTGAATACTTATTCATGCAACGATGCACGGTTTCGACCATAATAAGTACTATACTTCTGTTGGTTTGCACATGTTTCGGCTTTTGCACGAAGCAGATCGGGCCAATTGTTCTACCGCAACTACAGAACCACGCGAAGAGTCGTTTGAACGAAAAACTGTCGTTATTTTGTCTTTAGAACTTGTAAAATCGACTTTTCATGTTCGCGTGAGCGAATCAAATTCGATAAGGTAAGTTTCATTCAAGTCTACGAAGTATATGTTCACTTGAAATCAACTCAAAATATACACTTAGTGATCCAACAAGCTGATTATATGAAAATTTGATGAAAGAATTCAGCTGCACTGCCAAGGGAATCGAAAATGACTCGCAAGGTTCATTGAACCATTATTGATTATTTTACAGCCAATTATTGTTGTTAAGCCATCAGTGTACACTCTTCGCGACTCAACTTCGCTGCTTTTGCAATACAGGTGGATTGTTTCATCAACTTTCCATATAATCATCTTATTGGATCACTAAGCGTTTATTAAGTTGATTTAAGTGAACATATTGTATTGAAACAAACTTGTCTACTAAGGCGCAATACGCTCATGCGAATATTTAAATACGATTTCGAAGTTATGAAGCCGAAGGAACGGCAATTTTTCGCTCAAAACTCTCCTCGAGTGATCCATCATTTGTGGTAAAATAATTGGTCCGATTGGCGAAGTGTAAAAGCCTAAAAACGCAAAAACTATGATTCTGTATTACGAATTCATACAAAAGTGAAGCTTGGGGTCGTCAACAAACATGCGATTTGCACATGTGTACTTCCGCCTTCACTTTCGGTGTATTTGATTTTATTCGCAGTTGCGATATCAGTTTAATGCATGTCATTCAAATTGGCTTCATAGCCCCAGCTAGGCAAAAGCCATTTTGGAATGCATGCATCTTTAATGACATCAAATAACTCAGTGTGACTGCGGCACTGTTGGAATGCAACTATTTGCATCTTAGCGCGTCTTTCACATTGAGGAACTGGTTTCAGTTCATTTAATAACGAATTTGTTCGAAGTTGGCATGCAACAGTACGCTCTGCGTACCTATTTTTACAATTGATATGCTTAATTATACCATCTACAAAGGTTTTTTTAAAGGTAAACTCTTTTCCAAGTGAAACTGCATTTAATGACGAATAAAAAAGTAAACTTTACCATTAGGCATTGTCGATACAAGCACAGTGGCGTAACGGAACTTTAAGGCCCCCTTGGGAGAATTTTGCTCAGGGGCCCTTTCCCTGACATGCAGTCTTAGGTATAGGAACGGTAGTTTATCATTTGTTCAAATACGTTTGAAATTTCTAAGTCATGACGTAACCATTGATTGACCAGGGGCCCCTAGGAAGTCAGGGGCCCTTAGGAGTTGCTCTAAATTTGACCCTAGCCCGTTACGTCACTGTATAAGGACAAATGTATTTAACTAATATATTGAATCATTACAATTCAACTATTCAACCATATATTATAGCATTTCCTTCTCTTCTTTTATATCTATGACCGTTAATGACTATTTTATATAATTAACTATAGCATCTATAAAAACAACTTGCGTAATTGTGTGACATACTCGAAAATGTTCATGTTATTGACGTTTTCTATTTATATTAAATTATTCCATGATGGTGGTATTCTTTTAATTAAAATTTTTTTATCCAATAACCAGTCTTTTAGATGAAAATAAAAACTTTCGAGAAGGATTTGAACCAGTGACCTAAAGATTACAATCACCTTTAAACTACAGTCCGCTGCTCTGCCAACTGAGCTATCAGAGCAGCATCCTATCACACTTTCACAACTTTCCCGAAAAAACTGCTTAGGAGTAATTAAGGTAGTGTTTTTTGCTGGTATGCAATCCCTTGCTTCACACTGGAAAAGTTAGTCTCTTACAGAAAATAATTTTATTTAGAAAATTTTTTGAAGAAAAATACGGAAAAGACACTTAATTTTTCATGCACAATCTATAATTCGCTAAAACCATTAATTGGATATAAATATATAACCAATAAATGAATGCACATATAAACAGCAATTATAGTGGCATTTTTGGAAATAAGACCGAACAAATTTAAAATTTTTTTCGATATTCGCAGGTTGGATTGATATTTTGATACCTGGCACAGTTGCTAGGACATACGCCTTTCACCAATGAGGTCGTGAGTTCGATTCTTAGTACGGACTTTACTTTCGCATGTGGAAAGAATCTGTCAGCCACTCTGCCGAAAGTCGTAGGTTTTGTCCGGGGACTCTGGTTTTTTTCCTGCAGGGAATTGTTTACAGGGTGGGTAAGGATAAACAGATGAGGGAAGCTAATATGACAATTGCTGTAATGGTAAAAAAGTTTGAGTTAAATATGCTCATAAGTTGCTCAGGCGAGATTTGAGCTCGCACCATCGGGATACTAGCACGTTGCTCTACCCGTTAAGGTACCAAGCCTTGAGGATTGGAATCGAGCCAAACCTCAAACACGGGTCATCACTTTTCTATTTGCCACATTTTCAGAATGCGGTTTAGCCATATAAGAAATAAATTCGTCGAACTTTTCATTATTCTGGTTGCCCTAAAACAGCACAAAAAGGTGTTGTGTAATAAAGTACTGCGTGTATACATCAGCATTCCTCAAAACTTCTACAATGTGGACAGTGTAGCAGTGAAAGTACTATTAAAATTTTTCCCGGCTCTGATTTCTCCGATACTGTTGTATTGCGCTGAGGTATAGGAATTGCAGTTTCTGGGAAGGGTAACAAATACTGATATATTCGGACAAAGTTTATTTTAGAATAGTTTTGAATATTGAACAGTTTCATATTAAGTTTTGCAAATGTATTCTTGCATGGAGTTTACTCCAAATCCACTAACGTAGCAGTGATTGCGACGTTGGAGAAATATAACGATTTCTACTTTATTAAATAAAAATTGTCTTAGAATAAGTAGTTCACCTTCCAAAAATCAATTAGTTGGAGAATCAGCAATATATGCATGTAAACCAAATGCAATGAAAATTATCTAAATTAAAATTAGTTTCAAGTTTAGTTACTCTGCACTCACGGTAGCAAATTCCTATCAACAGTCGAAGAATGCTCTTTCTGGCAGCGAAACAATCAGCTCTATATACTATATTTGGCCGAAATGGCAGTGCAAACTAGGCGGGACAGAGGGAGAACATTCCCGCCTATCGTACCTACTCTTCTGCCTCCCGTACATTTTTGTGAATTGTCTCCCACTTCCCGCCCTTTTTATACTAACTTTGTTACGCTACTATATTTAGTGGTTTTATCTACAGGGTGTATTAAAAAAAAAACGCAATCCAACTTTAAAGCTTTGTAACCGAAATAATATAAATTTTTATGTCTTCATGTTAACTTCATGCTGTAGTCCCATCCTTTTTCCACTCATTGTGCTGTTGATTGTGTATTATAAGCTATTTAAAACTGCAAAATAAGTGATTCACTGCAAGTGGTCATTTCTTAGATGCTTGAATTCAACGTTCTTAATTCCCAATGATACATTGTCGTCGTTGCATGCGAATACTTTATTTGAAATGCTCATAAAGCGCATTTTCTGCGTGGAAATCCATAATTTTGTAGAAGACTTACTCGTGAAATGCATGTTGAAGTGATATGTGTGTACCGAGAAATGGTGGCTACGCTAAATGATTGTAATCAAGTTGACTGAAATTTTAATTAATTAAAGCTACCTCAAATTTTAAATTGTCCGCTTCCTATTACTCCATTGCAGTTTTTTTTGTACACTCTGTAGTTTTGCTTACGACTGGTATCGAGCTACTTTTTAGCAGCCAATACTCCAGAAATTTGTAACAATTTTGTAACTTTTTGATTCTATAATATTATGTTTCGTAGTTTTCTCTTT
Organism: Phenganax subtilis; assembly: GCA_025434845.1. Classification (NCBI taxonomy): domain Eukaryota; kingdom Metazoa; phylum Cnidaria; class Anthozoa; order Malacalcyonacea; family Clavulariidae; genus Phenganax; species Phenganax subtilis. The sequence continues at coordinate 7,913 of JAOBYK010409014.1, forward strand.
TTCTGAGGCGGAACTGACGAGAATTCTCCTGGTGTAGCCGGGTTTCCCGTCGAAAAGTGTTTACGTGGACCTACCGAGTTATGAGGGATGATTACCGCCAAAATGAATAAATGCAGTTATGCAATTGCATTATGTTATTTGATCGTTCCTAAAGGTCATTATGTTGCATCGTCATTGGGCAATACCGATGTCTTTCGTCAATACCATCGTTATTCGGCAATACCGTCGTCCTTTGGCTATACCATCGTTATTTTGCAACACCGTCACTCTGCAGTTCCGTCATTTGGCATGACTTGCAGTAGGCGAAGTTTGGTGTTCAAAGCGGTTTCGCGCGAATATCTAATTAATTCATATACATGTGCGTGCCTTCACCAAATTACTGTTCATGCGATAAAAGATGGCGGATGCTGGAGAGTTTTGTGAACAATTAAAACAAACAACAAGTCTTCTCACACACTGTCTTCAAAATGCTTTGCCGCGTGAGTTAGAAGAATGAGTTGCTGAGAACGGAAGCCTTGAGGATTTATAGCAAAGATTGGCTTGGTTATTGAGTGCAATCGCTCGTGCGAAAATAATATAATTAACCGTGCTGTTGTTGACCTAATCGCTTATGCTTTGGCATGCATAACACGGGTTCTGAGCAACTCGTTCTTCTAACTCATGGAAAGCCTTTTGAAGACAGTGTGTGACAAGATTTGTTGTTTGTTCTAATTGTTCACAAAACTCTCCAGCATCCGTTACGGTAACGTGGTGAGGGCACGCACACGTATATGAATTAATTAGACATTCATGCGAAATCGCTTTGAATACCAAATTTCGTCTACTGCGAGTCATGCCGAATGACGGAGCTGCAGAGTGATGGTGTTGCAAAATAACCATAGTATAGCCAAAGGACGACGGTAGTGCCGAATAACGATGGTATTGACGAAGGACAACGGTATCGCCCAATGAAGATGCAGCATAGTGACCTTTAGGAACGATCAAATAACATAATGCCACTGCATAACTGCATTTATTCATTTTGGCTGTAATCACCCCTCATACCGAGTAACTTGCCTTACTGAGATCTCGGCTGGCGGGTAACTGGGTTGTTTCATGTAAACAGTCAGCCGGGTAAACTACTTGTTATATAGAATAGCCGGGATGTCGGTCCAGTCGAGTAATTCGCCTAGGCGGGTAACTCGCCTCCATATAAACAGGCCCTAAGTAGCACCGCCACGCTATGCCACAGTCGTATCAGTTAAAATACAACTCCAATTTGAAATCTTAAAAGGAAAACTCACAAACGTGATATTATCTGTTTCTCTTCTGGAAACACTCTTTTTGGTTAAAAAGGGAAATTTCCTTGAATGCGTAAACACGCCGACATAACTCTAACCACTTACAGACGTAAGCAGAATGTCATTTGTTGACATTAAAAAGTAAAACATGCCTCTGATGACTGTCGTGACTGAATATAAACTTTAATTCCAGTTAAAATAGTAAAAAACAATGTTGTTCGTTTCTGATTTTTGTGGATAGTTGGCTTAAAGAGAGACTAAAAAATCATTACTAACTTAACGTCATTCATTCTTGAACCGCTTCCCGCCATCCCTTGACTCCTGCATACCCACCTGTCTTCTCCCGCTTCCCGCCCACCTCCCGCCCACCTCCCGCCCACCTCCCGCCCACCTCCCGCCCACCTCCCGCCCTTATTCTCCCGGATTTCCACCCCCCTGTCCACCTCCAACAAACTATAAAACACCTATACGGAATCAACTGAAGAACTTCAAAGATGAAACTAATTTAGTTGTATATATCGCGGATCCTAAAAGCAGGAACTGTCATTCACGGGTAATAAAAATCCACTGCAGCCAAATTCAGCCTGTTGCCTGCAAACTTTGCAAGTTCGTAAAACCTCACTAATCGTTTAATATATATGTCTAAAGTTGTAACCCCAGACTTGTCGGAAATTGTTTTTGTTTGCTGTAACGGCTTTCACCACATGCAACAACTAGACTGCAGTAAGCTTCAAACTTTCCAACATCGTAAAATTCAAAAAAATTATTAATGTTGGTTTAACAGGACATACGATCTTTTCCCAATTATATAATATTTATAACAATAGAAAAAGATTGCATGTTCACATCTATCCATGGCAGAACACGGGGTTGAAAAAAAAGGAAACATAAATTGAGATATTGCTAAGTGGTAGGTTCCATTCTCAGGTACCCTCGTCAGGGCTAGAAAGTTTTTTTATTTCCCCCATCACTTTCCGATGGCTTGGTTTGTTTATGCACATTAAAGATCTAGTAGACAGGGTTTCCGCTCAGCTTTACTGGGTAGTTCCTATATTTGTTGAAAACAAGTAGAATTCAACAACAACCCTGCATGACGGAGAATCTTTCTTTACTTGTTTCGTCTTGTTCTCGCCATTAAATCTCACTGACTCGACTTTTTTTAGAATTTTCAGAAAACTCCTGCTGCAAGAAATATAATAGTTTAGTAATAAACAAACTATTTTTGAAAGCATCTTCATCAATACTGGCTTCAATTCCAGGTGATTTTTCCTGGTAGAGCGTGCAGTTTTAAGTGCAGGCGATGGATTGACAGGTATTTTGCATATATGAATTGCACTGTCAACGAATGAGAGAAAACAACTGCAACGGAAATTGAACTTTAGGCTCTGATGGAGTGTCAGAAACCATGACCAAACGATGATTCCAAGAGCAAATGCAATCGTATAGTAAAAGCATGTTCCCAAAAAAACAGGACATCATAACAACACTATATATATCACTCAAAAGCGCCCAAGTTTCAGATTCATTAAAAAAAACTGCACAACTGGTATTTATCATTGCTTTCTATGTATTGGGCATCTCTTGTAAGCTCTTGCAACTCTCAAGCACATGGTTGTGTCATTGTGCTAATAGACGCTATAAATGGCAGGGGGGAGGGAGGTGTATAATCTTACAATCGTGTTCTACTTTACCCATTTCTTTTTTGAGCGATTGTTTTTTGTTTTGTGTGAACATAAATACATGGCTATGAACCTTCCTCCCATTTATCGTGTCTAGTTACGGCTCTACCCACGAACGTTTAAAAAAATGGGACTAGACTTTATTTAAATCCTGCATATATATGCTACATCACATGTAGCCACCTTTAGCAATTTTAGTTGACTACTATAGTTTGTAAATTTAATTAATCACTTCATATGGTTGTTTGGAAACAGTTCAAAATTCTATAAATTTTACGAAAGTAGTGAAAGACTACATGCTTGGAAAACAGAAATTATAAAAAAGAGCTGTTGCCAACTGACAGGTCCGATTACTCAATAGCCATGCATGCACTCTCGTCAGTGCTTGACTGTTTTATATTTTCCTAGTCACTTCACGATCAGGGTTACTTTGTTTATGCAAATTAAATATCTCGTGCGCAGCTTTTCCTCTCAGCGTTGCTGATTAGTTCCCACTAGTTGAAAACAAGTAAAGATCCACAAAAACTCTGAACGATACAGTTTTTTAACATTTGCAGGCGACAGATGCTGCTGAAGCAACCTACGCGGGCATGTAAAATTGTGTCGCCCAAATATGAGTGGGACTTGAAAAAAGGTTTCTAAGAATTGCAAAGACTGAACCCACTGCACAATCAACAACTGTAAAATTGTGTTTGCATGTTCCTTTAAATTTCAAAATATATAATATTAAATTTACGCTAACAGCTGAAAGCTCCAACAACGTTACGTTCAATTGTCATCACATTCACTCATTTATTTGTTCCAGTGACACTAAACTCTAGTCTTATTAATAGTTCTACTAGCTGTGCTCTCACGTGCAATTGAAGCGAGACAATTGCACTCTAAGACTTTGCGTTCATCAGTTAGTAGTAAAGCGTGATTTAATCTAAATTTATGTGTAAATAGATCTTAGATTCCCTCAAGCAGTATGAAAGCTCAATTGCACTCTATACGTACCCACATCATGTGACTGGATACATACCCCCATTATGGGACATGGTACGTAGCCGCATTATGTAACATGCTACGCACCCTGTGCATGTGGAGAGTACGTACCCCTATTGTTACGTCATTGGCAACATACATTTGGTAGCTATACGCGGAAGAGAGCAATCTACTGCTTGTGACTTAGCAGCGCCACCATTTAGCGTTTTTTATTTAGCATTTACCCTGTCTTTGCCAATCACATGGTGCCTCCGTATGGTCATTTGCAGAAACATGATGTTCCACCACTAGGTTAATACGCATCTTCCTCCTTATCAAAGTCTACAGGCAAAAAACAGTTAACACGTATTTTGCTGTTAACTTGGAGCAAAAAAGCTTTAAACGCACTTGGAAAATCGTTACTGTCTCTTTGTGTCATAGCTTTGCTTTCTGCAACTTGCACGGACTATTCTACAGTTTGAGACCCAAGGATTACTGCTGATTTTCAGCTCTATACCGTATCCTAAAGCATCGATCGAAGTGCATATTTTTGTTCTAAAGTCTAAAATTTATTATCTGAAAATATCTGCAACGAAGGTTCTTGATAGAGCAGTAATTATTGAGTGAGAAATGTGGTAATAATTATCATTTGAGTTGAAACATGGTAATATAGCATTTCGTAAATGATTAGTTGAACGATACAATGTATTTTAGAGTATTTTTTTCATTTCTTGAGCTTCAGTTTTATTCTGTAGTAGATATAATTTATGGTGATAACTTTTGCAACCGCCCCTTGGAAAACAACGCTCTTTTTCCTTGAAGGGCTACTGTTGTATCTTTTGAATAAGATTAAACTGTAATGAAATGAAGCAATGTAGATTATCGGCGACCTCGTGGCCTAATGGATAAGGCGTCGGACATCGAATCAGAAGATTCCAGGTTCGAGTCCTGGCGGGGTCGGTACAATAGCTCTTTCAAAGCAAAATTGCATTTCGAGAGCAGCATACTTTCCCCTTTTTTTCGGTGTATTGTACGTTCATTTGGTGCATACGAATCAATATGTATCTTCGGCCTTTGTTTGGGCTTCTTTAAAATACTGTTTAAATCTGATGACAAGATTCCAGCAGAGGCTTAAGTACGTATATCTACTCATTGCAATTGCCCATTCAAAGTTTTTACTATTGTGAAAGTTTTCCAATACCCCATTCGTAGTTTACACTATTGTCAATGTGTTTGCCTTCTAGACAACATATTTCCTCATCAGGAGCAAACAAGTTATTGCTATTGAAAATTCCTAGATTCGCCACTGCCCTGGCCTTCTGAGGATTAAGAATTTCATCGGTCATTGGTAATTTTTCCTTGATCTTTTATGTCGATCAGCACCAGCCAGCTATAGCTGAATATGATACCTGTATTATTCCAAAGTCGGTTCTTGGCCATGCACGACCACAGCACTTTTTGGTGGAGTGAAAGAGGAAAACATAATCGCGACGGGTATGACTCGAACTTAGTCTCGCAGACAAAAACTGATTTCAAGTCAATCGCCTTAACCACTCGGCCACAGCTGCTGGTTTTAACCAAATCAGTTAACGTCTTTCGGACGAACGACAGCAAATTTTAGAATAAATAAACTTTGTCATACTTTATACGTGAACACTGTGTAGTTTAAGGGTTAAAGCCCCCATCTTGTGAGTTGTCTATCAGTTAAATGGAATATTTATATTTGCATAATTAATGCACTCCTGGGGCCGGTTGTATGAAACTATTAACTACGTTTTAACAGAGGCGTAACTACTAAGGGCTCAGACTGGGCGAACCCAGGGGTCCCCTGGCCTAAGAGGGCCCCTGGTCCAGAATATACTGTAGAACAAGAAACATTTGCACAGTAGTCTTTGAAATTTAAACGCTAGACAGCAAAATCATTACCAGAAATGGGGGACATTTTGCGTCTGCGCTTGCAGTCAGCGGTTATATGCTCAATATTGAGAGCTCTTGGAAGTATTTTATGCCAGATAAATTAATCAGTTAACGAAAGATATGAGTAGATAAAACATCAGACTATACTTTTCAAGTGTTGCACTTGAGATATGACGACGAATTGATGCTCTATTTGCCTAATTTCGAGAGGTATTTTCGACAAATTCACGTGTTGGCAATATAAATATCGGCCACAAATCAACAATCTCACCAGATTTCTCGGGAAGTAAGTAGACTTAGTTTAATTTCTTCGTTCATAGGTGTTTTATATTGTTTGACTGCTTTACGCCATTTATTGAGTGTGGCAGCTGGGTAAGATATAACATAATCCGGTATATTTTTAAATTTACGTTTTTTCCCACTTTGTATCTTATAAAAAACGGACGCCATTTTGAATTTTATAGCATGCTTGTCCGCCATCTTGTCCATCATTTCTGGTAATGATTATACGAGAAAACAAGAATGCGGGGTTATTAGATTATAATATGGTTATGGAAGAGAGCCCTTTTAATATTTTTACCAGGGGCCCTCAGATGTGGTGTTACGCCCATGCACTTTAACTAGTATTTTATAGTTGAAATGTAGTCAAATCTCGAATGGGCGATTCTGGTTGATTGATACTCGTCCTTAACTATAGTTAAATTCAACTACGTTTTTATAGAACCGTCCCCTGCTGGAATATTGTCATCCGATTTAATCAGTATATCTATCGAGCCTAACCAATAGCCCGAGATACATATTGAATCGTTTACGCCAAAAAAAGGGACTAAACTTCAAAAAGTGAGGAATGTATGCTACTCTACAAATGTAATTTTGCTTTAAAAACGCAACTGTACCGACCCCGCCAGGACTCGAACCTGGAATCTTCTGATTCGAAGTCAGACGCCTTATCCATTAGGCCACGAGGTCGCCGATATGCGATGCTCATCCTTTTCATTGTAGTTTAATCTTATTCGAAGACACAACAGTTGCACTTCAAGGAAAAAGAACGTTGTTTCCCAAGGGCTGTTGAACAAGTTATCAACATAAATTTCTATCTACTACGATAGAGACGAAATAAAAAAAAACAACTCTAAAATACATTGTGTCGTTAAACTAATCATTTACCAAATGCTTACACGGTTTCAAATCTTGGGGTGACATATTGCCAAATTTCCGCTCAAAAGGTAATTAATCCCAGATTTTATCACTGAATATCTACTGCGTTTTTAAGAAATTTGGTTGCAGAGAATTTCAGAAAATGAACATTTAACATTAGAACAAAGAATATGCGCATCGATCGATACCCTAGGATACGGTAGAGCTGAAATTCGGCATTAATTCTTGCATGGGCCAGGAACGCTAGACTAGCCTGCGCAAGTCGCAGAAAGCAAAGCTATGACACGGTCGGCGTTAGATCATATAGCGTTAACGTACAGTGAGTGACGTCATTCTTAAGACCAGAAGAACTATGCCGGAAGTGTCTAGACTTACAGTCTTACACTGACTAGCAACATGAAAGATGAGTTACAAGTTTGCAATGTAAATTCGTTTAGACGCAATCTTCTGTTTAAACA
>JAOBYK010409125.1:0-15366 GCA_025434845.1 Phenganax subtilis
ATGACGGTCCGGGCTTACGGACCGAAAGCTTTGCATAAATAAATTTACGTGGTGTTTCCACAAAACTGTATATTATAGACTTTCACTGCTCTATCTGATTCGCCCAAAACCTTTTTTTTTAATTTATTAAGTCTATTTTCCACATGTAATTATCGCAATTCATCGACGATACCTATGGTAATAAACTCCTTTTCTGTAGAAATGAATTTTATTGTAGCATTGGCCACAAGCATCGGATCGAGGACCATCGCCAATAAATTGCGATGATTATTACGTATGTAAAACAGGCTGTAACATTTTAACCTTGTACCCAGGACTAATTTCCGTGATGGTGGTCGGGTGAAAAATTAGTCCTGGGGACTAGGTTGAGCACTTTCAATAATTGCCAAAATTCAAAACGTTACTCTGGTTATATCAGGAAATTGCATGCCTAGAGTGGCAGTCATTCACACACGGTAATATAATTATTGTGCCTCCAGGAACAGCGGGTGATTCGTTGACCTATCACAGAGGATCGGCATTTTCGACAATAGACTCAGACAATGACAACTGGAGCAAGCACTGCGCCGTGACCTACAAAGGAGCTTGGTGGTATGAAACTTGCTTGTACTCAAATCTTAATGGCATGTATTATCTTGGTAAACACAGTGGTTCGTATGATGGTGTCACGTGGTATCACTGGACTGGAGCGAAATATTCTTTGAAAGATAGCGTCATGAAAATAAGACCGGAAAACTTTGGAATGTGAGAACTGAGAAATCGTTACCTGATGAACAGATGAGATAGTTTAACTCACATTCAACAGAAATTTTCACACAAACAATAACAAAGGAATTTGCAAACTTTTAAGGTTTAAAGTAACTGAGGGCCTGGTTCAAACGTCGAACTTTTCATGTGCCGAATCGAATGCAAATGAGCCTAAACAAAGACTTGTGCTCATTTGCATTCGATTCGGCACATGAAGAGTTCGACGTTTGAACCGGGCCTGAGTTAATAAATTGTGTGGTGGTTTAATCCTACAGTAATTCTTTTTTTAGACTTTTTCGAATCTTGTTTTCCTTTGTACACCTTAATTTCTTTGCTGCAAATAGATAAAACTATGGACTATAAAGCAATGCTGTGTATTACATGCAAGACTTTACCTTGTTTGGTGAAAAATACGGCAAAAAAAAAAGGTGAAAAAGGGAATAACGAAGAAAAAAAGAAAACGAAAGTAAAGACAAAGGAGAAAAATGAGAAAGCAGATGAACTGCCATGAAAAATTCAAACAACTTGAAGTCCATCATTTCGACAGAATTCCACATGACATATATACAATTTTTTAAAGTGAAGAAATTATACTCCTCCACCCATGCAAGATTAATTGCTTAATCAGTTTCCTGTAAGATTTGAAACTGAGAGCAACGATTGATGGCATCACGATTGCATTCTTGAGAATCAATAGTGGTGTGCCATAGGTGACTGTTGTTGGTTCGATCTTATTTTCAGCAATGGTTGATGATATCAAAGCAACTGATCCAAGAAACGAACTGTGAAAAATTGTTGATGATACAACTGTTGAAGTCCCTTGATGATACGAGGAAAATAGAGTAAAAAATATAACATTGTGGTCATAAAAAAATTGAATGGCGTTGACTGTGGTAAAATATATGAAATGATTATTAGAGGAAAAAGTCCAACATTCCAAGTTGTATCCCCTCTACTAAACGGAAAACTTGGCTCAAGTTACTCGGAGTCACTCTTAGGTAGTATCCGAAAGAGACGAGAAATTATGGACGAAAAAATATCAAAAAATAACAACAACGCTGTGAGCGAACCCTCACTCAGCAACCTAAATCGAGCATTGAGACAGTGAGCGCATGAATACGAACTGACACTTCTAAGAACAGAAATATGTAAAAATTTCTTTTTTAAATAAATGTCTTTTTAATTCTATCTAATAAACGCTTTAGATTATGGAAGCAGTAAAGATGTTCAATTTGTCTTGGAAACTGCTGGGTATTTTTAAACCTATTGTACACAACAAGAAAGTAAGAAGACCATATATTTCATCATAAACAACAACAAACTGCATGAGTTTATTGGAATTCGAGCAGTAAATCCAAGCATACGTACGAGAGAAATACAAATTAAATAAACGGTAGAACATACAACCAGTGGATAAGAATCAATTTGTAAACCTGCTGAAAACAAGTGAATAAGACCAATCCCTACTTTCAGAGCAAAATAAGCCCTGAAGAGTCCTTCTGTGTGACGCCCCTTAAATCTCATTTGGAACAACACCGTTTCATACCAGTATTATATTGCAGTACCATAAGCAACAGGATTAGAGAAACACTGTATAGGGTAGACTGACTTGTAAGAGCCTGCAACTTATATAAGCTAGATAATACACATAGGGGTACCCATGCAAAAAACAGAATTATTCAGCCAAATACAAATTTTGAACGAACTATGGTCGTAAATATTTCAAGTTAACATTTCTATTGAATCTTTCCCTTTGAGTTCGCCAGAAAAGGATTACATATTATGGTTGCGATTCAAGTGGCAAAAAATCGAGATATCATACTGTAAGTTTTGAAACAAGCGTCCTAAAGATACACCAAAAGCATATGAAATCGCATTGAATCCTTCAATGGAAATCCCAGCTGCTCCAGTACGGTTGCATCACCGCACCGACCCTCCTTTACCGCGACTGTTAACGGAAATTTCGATCTATCCGACTAAAGATCTCAAAGAGAGAGCAAAGTTTCTGAGATATTTACAACATTCTACCCGATACACTCTGTTAAATCCTGGCTATTGAGCATTATTCATGCAAGATAGCGGCATATGAGTCTACGGCTGAAGTATAGTATTTTATACACCACGACAGCACACTGCGCTACATCCGACCAGGGCGCTGTGATCCGACCATGCCAGACTCTGCACATCCAACCACTCCACATGCCAACTCCGCTGCAATATGCACATTGTTTATACGCTCTATTACAGATTGCAATGGCGCCATTGCGATCTATATTTGCAAGTTTTATAAATCCACATAGTCTGGAATGTCAAACGTTGTAGTTGTGGCTGTCAACTACTTTGTGTACGTACATTGCGCAGTATATAGCCTATATTCAAGGTCCATGCAATATCCTCAGTTTTGTTGCCGACATCAGTTGGTTATAGATGCTAAGCCAAGTCGTAACAATTTTACCTCCCCAATAGTACTATACAGATTGCTCTCATCAATTTAGCTGTATGTCTTTCTGTGTTGTTTGTTTCTATGGGGTAGCTGCCTAATGCTGTAATGAATGTTCAAGACAGCAGAAAATGCCAAGATTGATTATTTCGAAACGCAAGACCCCACAATTTTATAACCATTATAATTATACTAACGCCAGCCTTAGTAATTTACAACACTAGTCTATAGACTATACATCTAATATGAAGTTAATGGCACGAACACGGACTTTCTTGACGTTTCTCGACTTCAAACACAAATTTTTGCTTCAATGCCTCAGCCCCGATTTCCAGCCAAAATGGGCTTGCCTAGGACAATTAGCTAATGCAATTATAGCCTTGCATAATGAAAGTCTACATCGCTGGGCGATTGTCTGGAAACTTAATTTAGTAACGAATTTCCATAGTAACTGACTTTTAATGCTTTCTTCGGAGTATCGGTCTGACACTGGTTTTCGTGCGGTATGGATAAAGTAGAATTTAGGATGGTAGAGGCAGCAAGAATTTGACTTTCAGTGGCGCGTTTGGCCGTAAATTAGCAGATGACCGCACTATTCACGATAATAATAGATTAACAGCTCAATTCTGCAGTATTCTAGCAAAACTTATTGCTGAATGCCGTGAATTTTTGTTTTATTGAATTGTAATTCGTTTCGTTTCATACGGCAAAAACTCAACATATTGAGCTGGTTGTTCGTATACCGTTCAGCTTAAACGGTGGAAAAGTCAGAATTCAAAAATACTCTTATATAGTAAAAGAAAGGTAGGAACCCAGTTATTGAATTCAGTTAAAAACTTTCAATTTCATTGTTCAAAGAATTCATAAATATGATTTCCATTTTGATCTTATTCACGGTTTCAGCTAAACGCTCTTCAAACAACCCGCCCCACATAAATACTTAAACCGTGTTTAATTTCTGAGGAATTTTTTGCGACATAATTTATTCCCTTTGATAAAATTTTAGGCATGCGTCAAGTCTAGCATGACCTCTAGCTTCGCTACTGGATACGTGTTTCGTTTTTTTTTATGTTTTGTTAAATTGCTGAAACGGATGTTTCGCCAATGCGTCTGATGGTCTGAAACGCCGTGACACGCAATTCAGTGTCATAGTTACACAGTTTAAAGACCTCGACATAGTGGCTTCAACATCTTTCTAACCATGCGAGTATATCTGTTAACGCTGACCCTTTTTTATACGCTTTTCTTGGTCGCAATCGCTTTACAGAAATCAGATGTAAGTACATGCACAGTGTGATATTCTGGGTTCATAGTGATGGAAGTGCTGCGGTAGACCATGTAAAGTATATAAGGTCTTACATCAAAGAATAAATGCTTTTATTACTTATAGTTTAACAGTTAAATTATCGTTCTTAAAGCACAGAACAATTTATACCTCCTCCTGCGTTTACAGCAAATAGTAGCAGGAGCAGACCACATATTTTTCGCTAACAACTGTAGTTGTTAGCGAAAAATAAGTATGAAATAAGAGTGAAAACGTAGCTAGGTCTTAGAATAGGGTGTTTGTTTAATCCTGGATATCCTTGCTTTTGTGCTTACAAATATTCAAAAATAAAACAGGAGAAAGGTAAAGCTATCCAACGTTAAAGAAATGTTTAATGTGACATTTTATTACTAAATTTGCTCCGTGGGAAAATAAAGCTATGTAAAAGTGAAGTGGTTCTCACGCAAATTTATCACTTAATGGTACAGAAAGTTGACAGCTAGTGAAAAATGTTGTACACAAATGGGTGAATATTTTGTATAATTGGTTTTGAGTGTGAACATTTTTCAAGAGGTACAAAGGTTGTAATTTGTGCATGTATAAGTAGCAAGTTGTCAGTCAGTTTTAAGATCTAGTTTGCACATGTACAGTTTTATTACGACATAGGAATCGTTACATCATATATTTTTGTATACTATACCTTAAATTCAACTTGTCCAATCAGAAAGCTTTATTTGTACAACATGACCGGTCGATTTTTTGCGGTTTCGATTCCAGTTCCCTATTTCCGAGCTTGTTGCGCGATATTAAATTTATCACACTGTGATATTAATTCTATTTCGTCATTGGATACGTCACTGAGGATCCCATGAGATATGCGCGCGCAGATCGAATGATCAATTTTGCAAGCAACGATCAAGCATGTTCAAAGCAAATTTGCGCGGGAACGAAAAAATGTGAGTATTTTTTGTGTTTCTGACTCATGTTGATTTATATTTCTTTCCTTCCTGAAAGGGGCTCATGTGTTTACTGCCAACAGCGATTCCTCTTGGATTTCAATACCAATGTATTTACTATTGTTCGAAAAATAGCTGCACACGTTCGTATGTAAGCTATCGTTCTTCGACCGGACGCCCCATTCAACACATCGTCGAAGAAAGCCGTTTGTCTTGCACTCGACGAACAATATTGTTACTATAAGGTCTCATCGATCGGCAAACAGTATTTGACTATCAATAAAGAGTACAGACTGAAATATAACTGAGACCTTGCTCTAGTCGCAGACACTGCACAATTGTATTTTGTATAAACAGCACACCGGCGCAGTAGTCAATATTGTAACTATAAGGTCTCGCGGAAGCCGCAAAACATTTCTAACTATCGAAAAAGAGTACAGACTGACATATAACCGAGACCTTGCTGTAGTCATAGACACAGCACAATTGCATTTTGTACGTAAACAACACACTAACTTCGTAGTGATGTACGGGCACATGTCTCACCCAACCGACATGTCTACGAGTTGATTGACACACTGTCGCTGCACTTTTGCTCGTTTTGAGCTTTATTTCTTCGGCATATCTCATGTGATATCACCCACCCTTATGTTCTCTATACCATGTACAAAACTTGTGGTTTTTACCCACCCTATTTTGTAGTGACATATCGTAGTCACTCATGGCTTTAAATATTGAACTTTCGATCTGTGGGCGCATATCTCATGTGATTCCTCAGTTCCTTTCCATTAACTCATAGAATTACAATGAAACTTCAACTCACACGTAATGCTCGTTTAATTTTTAAAATTTATGTCACACGACTACGCGCATCTACTTTAAACATTGAAAAATGGCGGTGGTTCAAATTTTCCGTATACTATATCATTTATAGATCCTCCGCTCGGGAGCTATAAGTGATAATTGTAACTGTAGTTTAATTCGTAAAGTAAAAGCAATAATATTATAGTTGGTAAATTTAATATTTGTAATATGTTCGCGAAGTCAAGTTGTGAACTATCTAACTTGAAGAGAAATTTCAACTCTCAATGTTGGTTGGCTGAACAAGAATCACCCCACAACCGTTTTCTTCTCCCCGAAACGTGGTTACAAAACAACAAACACAGCTTTTCTAAAACTAGTGGATGCAAAGTCCATGTTGTGACAAGAGAGAAAAGCAGAAACACGAAACAACGAAGAACTAAACGACAAAAACAATGACGAAGAAAATAAAATAAAAGTTTTAATAAAGAGATAGTATTGAACGATTCGAAATACCTCGCATTGTAAAGTGTGTCTATAATAAATCCTACTATAACACAAGGACCGCCGTAGAACGATGCTCAAACTGATCTGACTTAAACTCAATTAACATAACTTTATACTGCAGTACGAAAGAGTGAACAATAAAGACGCTGAGAGCGACTGATCGAGCCTCGAGAGCATGCGTCAAGAATCTCTGGCTGTTTTAACGTACGGGCTAGTGGGCATGAATCTCTAGCAATAATTGCCGGTCAGTGCTACTAGCCACGCGTATCAGCATACATTATTACCTGTTTTTATTACAAAAAACACATACACACGTAACAAAAATATCAATTGCACGCTCACAAAGGTGTTACGAATCAAGTGGTACACTGACCAAATCTTAACTGCAATACAGTTCTATTGCTTGCAATTGATATACTAAACAATTGCAAAGTGATATTAACATATCACTGCACCAGCAACAATAACATTTCTTTTTTCACTAGCGTGCTGAAGGCGATGGTGAAGGACTTTCAGGTATGAAATGTGCTCTGTCATCAGATATGCCTAGAGGTTTTCATATAAATGTGGGTCAGGGCTTGGGCTTGCTGTCCAGGATATCTAGGTAAGCGACTAGATACGCGAGTCATTCATATCTATGTTTTGTTTCTTTTGTTATTTAGTTTATTTGCGCGCAAAACGTGCAATTTTTACTTGTGATACTTCGAGCATTGGCGATGGGTGGTGTGATCACGCCTGCAATATAGCTGCCCACAAATTCGATGGAGGCGACTGCTGTAAACGTACGTGCAAGTCAAGTGCATACTATTGTGGTTCTGGTGGCTACCACTGTAAAGTTGTCAAAGTTCCTGTCTGGTTCTTGACCAACACCAAACTATGTTACAATTGGTACCCAGACGGCAATGGTGGCCAGTGTGGTGCAGGTGAATCCAGAAGTCTTTGCGCCGTCGTGAATAAAGCCACAGAATATTACAGAGACGACACGGACAACAGACCCGGTGGCTGCCGCATGAGCTGGGCTGTCATATCCCCCTACAGCCCACCATGGTTCAAAAACGTGAAAATATGCTACAAATGGTACCCCGATGGTGACGGAGGTCAATGTGGCGGTGGGGCCGCACGCATGTTGTGTGCTTCAGTTGGTACATACACACCAGTCTACAGAGATGATACTGATAACCGCGGAGGTGGTTGTAGAATGTCTTGGCAACTGAAATTGCCTTCTCTGCATAGTTTGTGGGCGAGGAATATCCAGTTTTGCTACGAATGGTATCCAGATGGTGATGGTGGCCAGTGCGGTGGAGGTGCTGCTCGCAAGCTTTGTGCCAAAGCTAACTACTGGACCCCTTACTACAGAGATGATACCGACAACAGATCGGGCGGATGTCGTATGAGATGGGGTCTTTATTACAGTTAATTAAAATAAAACTATGCGGACTTATACTGTTAATTACGTTTTTGTACTTAAACTGCATCATCTATAACTTTTACTGCCTTACAATCGCTACTGATTTCAAATTGCCAAGTGTCTATTCAATATTGCACTGAACTTGTATTTTTAATTTTGTACAGCGTTTTTTTTCAAAAAGCGACGTCAGAACCGGGGGGAGGCTGGGGTAAAGCCGCCCTATTTTTATCTGATAATTACACTAAAACTAAAAAGATCTTTACAGTTCTCATTTTCTGAGCGGTTCTTAGCATTTGCCGATCAGTATTGGCTTTTGTTGAAATGTTGGGATAGGTTAGTGCATCGGATAGGTTTTTACTTCGACGACAAAACGTTTCTGTATTAGCGTTAACAGCTACAATCTCGCCTGTACTATTCCAATTCTCTGTTTTGGCAAGTAGTACCGGCTGCAGCCGGAGAATGCAAAGTTTCGACTTGAATATGCAACGAAAACATATAAATATATATAAACAGATTAGGAGATTCGGAAGTAATACAGAAAATTAATAATTGTTTGTTGTGAAAACGATTAGTCGAGGGTAATATCTATACACAGAATGCATTAGAAACGCTTTGTAAAGAGTTGCACTATTCAACTCATGTTGCGAAGTAACTTTATGTGAGCGGAGTTTTATGTGAAAGTTTATGTGAGTTTATGTGAAAGCAACAAGCTCTTGCTGTACTGATTCCGGCTCAGATAAATGATCTCTAAACATATCCACCAGCGCTTTAAAATAAATACTTGTCGTTGCTTTTCAATATCTGGAAATCTTGATGGACTCAATAACAATAAGTCTTTTCACAACGTTTCATAGGCAGCAAATCTCTTTTCCAAACTCTACAACAGAATCGTAGACAGAATCGTACAAGATGATCTCGAACTTCTTTGGCTAATCCAAATTGCCAGTTTCAGTCGAAGCGTTTTCCCTTGAATTCTCTTTATTCCCCTCACTCTTGGTGTTGGTAAACAATCTTCAACAAGAACACCTTCAAGACCCTCTTATTCGGATAACTTGGGATTAATAATTCCCGCAAAATTGTCAGTTGTGAAAGATTTCTGAGATAATCAGTCTTGTACGTAATCCATTCTGGTAGTTTGAAGGTAATCGCTGAGTGGAGTCAAGAGCCCACGAATACTAAGGAAAACTGTTGGAGTAAGAATAAACTGGTACTCCAAGCCTCCAACAGTTTAGCTTGCAGACCTACAGCTTCAACTCTGATGGACTGGTTTTGATCATTATGCTGGAGCAAGTGAAGCAGCGGATAATATCTGGGTAAAATGATGACTTCAGATTTTTGAAATGAACCAAAAAAATTGTGTTGAACCGCAAAACTTTCTATACCATTTCGTGCTGCTTATCATCTGCGAACGCTTCTGTCCAGCTGCTCCGATTTTGCAATCAGCGATCATATCTCTCCAAACTTCCATACGCTTGTAGGAATATCTGAATAAAACGGCAAGTCTTTCCTTAAGACCAAACAACGTCAAGGTTAGAACTGACGTATATACACAGTGAATTTGCACGTGATTTCAAATATTTTCTTTTAGCTTAGCCTGCAATCCGTTGTCAATAATACTAGCATTTGCAGCACCATCTGTGCTATCAGCGAGACAATCAACTAAAGCGATTTTGCTTGTTTCCGCGAGGTGTTCTTTCAAAGTTGGAATAATCTCCCACCTGCTCCAATTGTGGGACAGCGTGACAGAGAAAATGTTTCTCTGACTTGTTCAGAATAGCGAATTCCTAGGTATACCTGCTCAATAACGCTAATATCTAGTGTAGAATCCAACAATGTTGCATGCTTTCTATGCACCAGCTTCTTTTTCTTCTCATTTGACATGGCTTTCAGAAACGTGTTCCAACTCCACATTGCACGCTTTCTTTTGGCAGAATGTTGTCTAGCAATTCTTGCCTTCTTGTTGCTAGTTTTGTCATTTATATTATCAAGATGACCTACCATATCCAACGATGCATGCTATCAGCTTACTAACGTCCTAAAAGTTCTTCAGATTCCCAATGTTAATCAGACCAGGTTAATCAGAGTGTTTTAGATGGTTTCATATAAAAGCGATACGGAATTTAAATTCAAATAAAAAGAAGGGAGTCCCAAGGTGGATAAGACTCTTAGGAACACATTGGTCTACACAGATGTAGACTTGCCAGTAACCCTAAGGCCTAGCAGGTAATTTCAGAGTCTAGAGCAAGATTTACAGGGTAGTGCTCTCAGAATCAGGCTGGCATATATTTATGAAGTTGCAGGCAGTGTTATTGACCCTTGTAATCTGGACAACGAAGCTGCCTACTTTTCAAACGAAGTTTGAGTTTGTTTTATCTTATATTTGGGGACAACCCGCCCAGGTAAGATCAGAACTTGAAGCAAATTTTCAATTCGAGCCAAATACCTCACACATTGGGTATAATAACTCCCGTTTCTGTATAACCAGGGAAAAAATACGGTTATAATATCCGCATGCGATTGTACGACTCACGACTTTTTACTCACTACTCAACACTTTTTACGCACGATTCACGACTTTTCACTCACGACTCACGAAAAAGGGACACTCATCCAATTGCCCTGTTTAACGGCAATTGTTTTCCTCACACACTCAGTTCTCACAAGAACCGATTGATTATTGAACTGATTACTGCGTGCAAAACAAACGTGTTTGGCGGTTGCAAAACTTCGCATGTTGACATAATGCGACTTTGAAACAGGGTTTCCAATTTTTCCTTTAAAATGTTTTGCGATATTAATGTCAGCCTTGCAGTAAAAATATCGAACTAAACAAACTACAACTGTAAGATTAGTAAATTTCAAATGCACTGTTTGAGCGTTTTAGTCAAAAAGAAGTCGCTTATTACTTGACACGTGTTCTTGAATCTTCCCATATTTTTTCCTTCAAATTTCCTTTATGTTTTTATTTCTTTCACTTTTCCTTCATTTTCTTAAAACTTCCTTCCAAAAAGAAAATTTCCTTCAAAGTGGAAACCCTGCTTTGAAAGCTTCAAAGTGATATAACATAACGTTTCGCTTATAAATTTTGCTTGCGGGCGCAGTATTTGGTAAAAAGTTGATAACTGCTCATGCATGCTGAGTCCACACCTCATGGAATCTTAGAACAAATACCACCATTTCTTCATTGGTCACTTCTTCAAACTCGCTCACACGGCAAGAGCATGTAGCCATGGTACTGTATTATCACTGAAATCTAAATTATGCTATATAGCTCTATTTAAACTTTTTATATATAGCTGTACAATGTCACGATTTGTACATACACGTGTCATTGATACTTTGTACTAGACAGTTGCAAAAAATGCACTTCTTGTCTTTCAATTACCTATAATAGCCGAAGTAAAATGTACCTGCCATAGCCGAGGTAAATCAAGAGAGATTTTGAGACAGTTTAGTGGCAGGAGTTTGATTGCGTCACTAGTAATCTTGACTAGTGCAAGAGAGTATAAAAGTCGAAAAGTGTTCCTCATAAAGTCATACAGTCACTTGAATGGATTTAATCAGCGTAAGAAAAGCTGTTGAAATATTTACAAAGGACATTGTTGTACTCAACGAAATATGTCAATTGCGGAAACGATAAAAATTATGTGGCCCATGTTACATTTAATTAGATCTTGAAATAAAATACAAGTCCGTAGATGTGCTCTAGCGCACCAATTGGAAATTGCTAAATTTACTTGGAGAAAGAGTGACTAAAGTAGAATAAAAAGGGTCTCATGCAAAGTGAAGAACTATAGTTGTCCAGGAAATTGACATCAAATGTTCCACAAAAATTAAACAATTTTGTGTGATTTACTTCGTGTGTGAACATATTCACATAGCACAGGGATATTTTTGTCTCTGCGGGAAAATACTCTAGTTGTAAATCGTATTAAGATTTAGTTTGTGCAGTTTTATTGCATCATCACAAGTTTTAGTTCATAAATTTTCACATGATATCAGGTCAACTTGTAAAACAAATATGACAGAGATATAGTTGGCAAATTTCATTAAAAGAATATGTTATGAAAGTTGAGTTATGAACAATGTTAAGTTAAAAATTTTAGTAAGAAAAACTGAACTGTTTTAGTGTGTGATAGAACACAATACAAAAAAATAGGTATGGGCAGCGCACATGTGGGTAGCCTATGTCATAGTCCTTTTGAAAAATGTCCACAATCACGGCATTTGCATGACTATAGTTATAACATCTGTTGAACATCATGCATAGCAACACTTTGTTTGACTTAAATTGTGAATAGTGTTCACATGTTTTCGGAATTATCATTGCGAAGTAACAGTTCAATAGTTGATTAGCCTGGCAAATGGACTGAGTAAAATGGGAGTTGACTTTTTTGCAAAGTGTGTTCACTGTCAAAGTACCGGCTAAATGCGATGAAATAAAATGCTTGCTTTTGCTATTCTAATGCCATACGATTTCAACACCAGTCTGGCCGAAAAAATGCTAGTTGATGTATATTCTGAAATCAGTCCTACAAAATAGATTTTATTGCACAGTTAGTACTATTAATTTTAAATGACCAAATTCACACATAAAGCAGGTCCATTTAATATCAGCAGATATTAGCGTGCTTTTTGTCACATATGATGTTATACAACAACATCTATAATATTATCGTTCGATGGAGTAAGTCAAGCGCAATGTAGCTAACTGTAAACTGTTGGAAGTTCAATGTTACCATAAATTGTCAATTCAAAGCCTACTTCCATTGCTCAATCTTTAGTTCTTCAGCATTGAATGTCTTGGTTCTTAAGAACCATTGGAGGCATGATGTAGTAAACTCTTTAAACAATCTTATAGTGGGGTACAAATGCACAACTAGATTCATTGACAGTATGTCATCACCGTCAATTAGTCGAAAAAGATCCAGTGAGAGTACACAGCATATTTGTAAGGTTTATTGATGATGTCTGTATCACTTGTATTTTACCTAGTCAAAGATAATATCACTAGATCATATCCAGTAAAAGTACACCGTTTGTTTCCAAAGCTCCTTGCCAATACCTGCACCACAATTGATTAGAGGATGATAGTCCCAAATCAAGTAGATCCATCAAGAATAATACGCAGCTTTTTTGTAAGATTCATTAGTCTAAGAATCAGTTACTAAACAATGGATGCCATTACTTGCCTTTGACACAGTTCATAATTCTGTAAGTAGATAGAAATATAAAGATGATAGTCTCAAATCAAGTAGATCCATCAAGAATACGCTGCTTTTGTGTAAGATTCTTTAGTCTAAGAATCAGTTACTAAACAATGGATGCCATCACTTGCCTTTGACACAGTTCATAATTCTGTATGTTGATAGTGAATACCAGATAACAGCAGAAGGCCAACGATATCAGCCGTTTCATTGCTGCGGTCTTCTCATCGACTTTCGCGAGTCATTTTTCGCTTCTTTTTGCAATGCAGGTGGTTTTTTTCATCAAATTTTTATATAAACATCTAGTTGGATCACTAAATGTATATTATGAGTTGATTTCAAGCGCATATATTCTTTGTAGACTTGAAACAAACTTGATTGACCGAAGATTGACCACTTATACCGTCGTACGAACATGTAAATCCGATTTTACAAAGCTCTAAAGGCGAAAGAACGGCAATTTTTTTCTCAAAAGTCTCCTTTCGTGGTTCTTCATTTGTGATGAAAGAATTGGCTCGATCAGTAACGTGTAAAAGCCAAAAAAACGCAAAACCTACGATTCTGTAATACAAATCTATACAAAAGTGGGGCCTTTGCGTGCAAGTTTGCACATTTACTTCCGGCTTCACTTTTTGACTACAGACGCACTATCCAGTCTACATATAGATCAGTGTTTAGTTAACCATCTCGCCATCATTCTAGACGGGAACTTTTCAGCTCTGGCATTGTGGTTAGCTGCGCATTTGCAGTGGCTACCCACAAAAATCTATGACCTGCATCGACAAATCTACAACGACGACCTGAACTACTATTGGTTCATTTTCAAAAACATCAGCTCTACCTGACAAATGAAATCATGTGATGATGAAATTAGAGACTGTGACTAAAAAAAAGACCAGCACAACGTTTCCCAGTTCAGTTGAAGTAGTTAAGCAGTTGGAGTAGTTGAAGCGAGAGTAATAATGGTAATATTAATATTTAGTATTAACCAAGGGTGGGTTGACTACAAAATTTTTGTAGTTCGCTACAACTACAGCTACTTCAAAAATATGTAGTCAGCTACAACTACTGCTACTTTTAAACAACAGTAGTTAGCAAATGACTTCAGCTACTGCTTAAAAATGTAGTTGACTATTTTGCTATTTCGCTTCGCTATATATTTTAGCTTTAATAGTGTATTTACATCTACTATCTCAGGCTGTAATGTAATCTTTAACAAATTGACTTGACTCACTTGAGAGTTGTAAAAAACATAAGGCAACATTTTTGTAAGCACTGCAGTGTTCAGGAGTGCCACTTTTTATTTAAAAAAAAACGATAACTGATTTTCAATTTAATTGCGCCAAAATAATCTTGAGTGGGAAGTCGCAAACGTAAATAAGACGGCACTGCTTATTTTATTTGTGCTATTTGACTACTGAGCATTCGTGTTAAGGAAAACCGTGCCTTACCTATTCTATCAAGTTGCTAATAATTTTAATGAATAGCGATTCGCTAGGAAAAGTAGTCAACTACTTGGCTACTTTTATTCAAAATGTAGTTCGCTAAAACTACAGCTACTGTTTTAAAAAAGTATTCTAAAACTACGCGCTACTTGAAGAATGTAGTTTGCTACAGTAGCAAACTACAACTACTTCGCTACTACCCACCCTTGGTATTAACCCAGAAACCTAATCAGTTGTATAGTTAAGTGTTGTCAACAATGGTAAATGTATACGAAGAGAAGTATAAAAGTAGAAGTAAAAATATGTACAACATGTGCAAAAATTTATGTAGAACAGATATAAAAATTATAAATGAACTTGTCTCATTTTAGTCTTACGTATCTCTAAGGGCAATTCATTAAAGTATTTTGCCCCGAGAAAACAAAAACTATGTTTTGCAATTCCAAGACGCACTTTGGGCAGCCTGATCAGATGTTGGCTTTTTCGAGTATCACACTTGCTCTTAACAACATTAAAATAAGATTCTTGTAGTTTTGCATGGTGAAACAACAATATCAGTATTCGTTTGAGGTATACACCATGTATTTTTAT